>RXON01001566.1:0-218985 GCA_009667805.1 Leptobrachium leishanense
ATATCTATTGTTTGTTTATCATATGTGACAACCTGCCATTGTCATATAACCGTCTACACATTGAATATTTGGCAATGTCCATTAATAAAGATTAAATTTTTAACCCCAACTCCTTAAGGGGTTCTATGATGGTGGTTGTCCACTTATCATTTGTACCCCCTTTTTCATTTTCATACGAATTCTAGAGGGTTTAATCCCATTTCCTGTTGGGGTGCCCTTAATTCCATTTCACTCTCCCAGTTTTTGGGATTAGTGATTGTTCTTCTGTTCTTGTTTATAGATATGCTGTTTGTGTATAGAGATGCTGATGGAGTTGTGTATAGAGATGCTAATTGGGCTGTGTATAGAGATACCTTGCGGCGCCGAAGTGTGGCCTAGCTCTGGTGGGGGCCACCATCTTTGAAGGTGGCTCCACCCCCGGGTCCCCCCTCACTGCCCTCATAGCGTGAGGATGTCAGATAGCCGGGGAACCCCTAGCTGCCCAGAATCCCCTGGTGGAGATTGGGGGTTCATTTGAACCCCGATATCTCCAGAACCGTGACAGCTAGGGGGTCATGGAGGGTGTCAATCGAAAGGCCTGAGCATGGCCTTTCGAATGATACCCAATATGACCAGGTATAATGTAAACAAAAATGTATTTTGTTTGTGTGTTATTTTTATTAATGCAGCGATATTGTTCACATTTCAATTATAATGTGAACAATGATGCTGCACTAATGATTTTTTTCTATGGGGTGCGTTTTTTCTAAAAATCACGTAATTCCCCCCAAAAAATGTAACAAGTCCCCATTTCTAATTTTTGTACAAGCGCACCCCATAGAAAACATAACCGCAAACGCTCATGTGCTAAAATGTGAAAAAAAACCACTTTACACACTGCAGATGATTAAAAATTCAATTTTTATTGCATTTTTTGTCATAATATACAGGCAGGACATGATGTATACATATAAAAATGATATATTATGAATCTGCGGAGTCTGCCGGAAAGAACAATATCTAATATGTCTGGGTCATTTAATAAAATGTGGCTTCAAATCACGTTTAAACATGATGAGCGAAAGCGGTAAAAATGAGCTGAGCGCACAGCAATGAAATGCAGGGTTAAGGGGTTAAACTGCATATCAGAGGAAGATTTAGTAGGGAAATTAACACTTCTCAGAAGCACAGGTGTTGTTTGATACTTGTTCAGATCAGAAGACACCACACCCTCAGTCTGCATACAATGTATCAGATTGATGAGACCGGACTAATTAGAAGCACATGTTATTTCCAAGCACTGATTAACACCTGTTGTTTACACCATTTGAGAACACAGGTCATTTAGAGGTGAGAATCTTTGCACGTAGTCATTAGTTTTCAATTCAATATCTAATAATCGGGGGCGTGGCCTGACCGAGCATGGAGATGGACGCCTAATACGTGAGCTCCCGGAATCGCCGCTGATATCACAGCATAATCACATCAGCCCGTGGCTATGGTACGCACCTCTCACCGCAAACCGACCAGGAAATCGCCCAACACCCCGGGAAGACCTTCAGTGAGCCCCATCTAGGCGTATTTTGATACGCCGACACAGCGGCCTAGCTCTCACTCTCCCACCAAGATGGCGGCCTCCCCCTCGCAGCCTGAAGCCTCGGCAACAGTAGGTCAGTCGACCATCAGGAGGTTAGAAGCGCTCATTGCGGAACTCCCCACGCGCGCCGAGCTCCCCACTCGCTCAGACTTTAAGGAGATGCTGGATAACATGCAGGCTACGTTTGGGCGGGAGATAGCGGAGGTCAGAGCGGACATCTCCGCCATTGATACCCGGGTGACCCAGCTGGAAGCACGTGCAGGAGACCAAGCACCTGGCACCCACGACGCTGACCCCCTTATGGAGCGCCGCTTCTCTGACATGCACCGCAGGTTCGACGATCTTGAAAATAGAACACGGCGGCACAACATAAGGGTGCGAGGGGTACACGAAGGGGTGTTGGAGACGAAGGACTTTCTACTCGGCGCCTTCGCGCATATCTTGGGTTGTCCTCCCTTACCTTTTACAGCAATCGATAGAGCACACAGAGCCCTTCGCCCGAAGGCAGCAACAGAGGCGGCACCGCCTAGGGACATCATCTGTCACCTTCCTGACTTTGCCCTAAAAGACGCAATAATGCAGAAGGCACGCACTCGGCGAAAATGGAGATTGCAGCAGAGACATTCGAGCTCTATCAGGATCTTTCTCCGCACACTCTTTCTGCCCGCCGAGCATTGCGCCCAGTTACCCAATTACTGCAAGAAGCTGAACTACCCTATAGATGGGGATTCCCCTTATCCCTCCAAGTACGGAAAAATGGCCTGATGCACACCATTAGATCTCCTCAGGATGTGGCTCAGTTCTTATCGGAGCTAAACCTCCCGATCGTGGAAGTCCAGGACTGGGAACGCTTCCCGCCATCAACTCAATCTACGATGCGCCTCGCAGGAGCACCGCGACCACAACGAACACTGCGCAAAGACAGAAATCCTGACGACACTGACCTCCTTCGGGCAGATTCCCAACTATCTCAGGCCCAGGAGGGCCTTCGCTCGCCCTTACGTTAAATGGGAAATCTGCTTTCCACTACACCCTGTAACAGATAACTGGATATCTGGGACAAAACTACCTGTCTTTGCAACCGTCCGCTAATAAGCCCGGTTCCCGACGCATAAGAGCACTCTATGACCGGCGGAGACTGGATTAAATTAGATGGAAAAGGAACTGATCCGTACTATTAAACCACGAGATGTATATGGTGTGAACACTGCAAAATATTCCAGCACAGGACACCCGACTTCCTGATTAGGGAATTGTATGGTCTCTTTATAGCCTTTTTACCTGGTGACGTATGGATTTCAGTTATGAACATAGACTGCGCCGGGTATCTAATGATCGTCGCCTTCTTCGACAGACTGGTGATGGGTGAGGAGGGGGGGTGGGTTGAAACAGTAGTGGTGGGGCTTAACTAGAAGGGTCGCATAGGTAAGGACGGGAGGGCCTAAGTGGGAATATATCTGTTCGCTGAGTTTTTCTAAAAACATATTAGGTGGGGGGAGGAGGGGGGGAATACTGGGAACCAGTCTACTTCAATGTTCATGCTGACTGATAGTAGTTTTAATGCTATAAGGTGTATATACAAGATATGATTATCCGGGGGAATCTTTACTTTTTAAGACATCCCACTACTTGATATTAATATATATTTACTCATATGCCATGGTATCTGTTCAAGGGGGTTATTCACATGATTGTTATGCACACCTTTGAGATTCCTGGATAGCCCATGGCCTCAGCACATGCGCATGCCCATACAGGCATAGAAGTATCTGCATATGAACTCAATGTTGCCCAATGCTTGCCCCTCCCATGTTTATCCTGCTCTTTGCTTGCCTTATCTTCCACGGATCACCATTGCAACACTAAATATCGGTGAAAGCGGATTCCGGGTCCGCACGGGCGTTAATTTCTGTTTTGATATTCACTTATCTCCTGCGCTTTTGGTGTTGTGCTCTGTAACACTGACGGCGAAACCTCGGTTTTTGACCTACCTGTGAGTCCCCCACGGGGTGTAGTGCACTTTTTCCCCAGCGGAGGGCCTCCCCCCTAGTTCTAGGACGTAGGGGGTGTGAGTGATCCCCTGACTGGCGCACTAGACGACTCCCTGTCCTTCTATCTCTTTCCTTACCTCTACCTGGTGGTATCTGTCTTCCTATACCCCCCCTTTTTTTTTTTTTATTATTTTATTAGCAATTGTCCCATTCTCCTCTTATATTCTCTTCCCTTTCCCACCCTTCCCTATCTCACGCAGCACCCTTGATTCAAATCTTCCCTCTCGACCGCAGAACTAGTTACACTACTCTCCTCTAACAGGAACCTGAAAGCAGCTTAGCAATGGCAGACCAAAGATCTCCTTATGCACCCTCCAATTTACAGTTGTACTCTCATAATGTTAGAGGCCTCAATATTCCTGAAAAGCGCGCACGTCTACTGAGGGAACTGAGATCCTCTCGTGCGTCCGTCGCCTTCCTCCAGGAGACCCACTTCCGCTCTGGGTCTGCGCCGATTCTGAGAGACACCAATTATCCAGTTGGCTATTTTAGTGATTATAAGCAAAGCAAATCGCGGGGAGTCGCGATCTTAAAATCGAAGGAGGTACCCTTTGTACTGGAAGCCACGATGACAGATGAAGGTGGTAGATATATCTTTGTCAGAGGCGCTATACTTGATACGGTCTATACATTTGCTTCCATTTACTTACCTAACAAACGGCAGCAAACTTCCTTAACGTGGATACTGAGGGTATTAGACTCTTTTCAGAAGGGGATTACGGTAGTGGCCGGAGATTTCAATATACCATTGGAACCACAGATAGATTCCTCCACTGGTTCCTCTTCTACTCCTGCCCATGTCTTGCGCTCTATTCGCCGATCATTACATGCGCATCGGTTGGTGGACGTGTGGCGAGCCCTGCACCCCTCAGAACGGGATTATTCCTACTTCTCACAGGTGCACTCAACACACACTCGAATCGACTATTTTTTCATGCATTACCACAATCTCAATTTAACCAGCTCAATAGATATCTTGGCCACCACATGGTCGGACCACGCACCACTCAACCTTAAATTGCTATCACCACTGTTGGTTCCGCGGGAACGACAGTGGCGGTTGAACGTGTCATTACTGGACGACCACAGCAAAAACAGAAAAGAGCTCTTTCCCAAGGCTATAAGTGAATAGGCAAATGGTAGTATACAACCTTTTAGATCTCTAAAGCGTCTCCTCCAAACGACGTACAGTATACAAAACAGAAAAATGGGGATAGAGATCTAGAAGGAACAGGAATGGTACATAGTATAATACTGTAAAAACAGTAGCAATCACACGAAGCCTCTGTTAAAATCTCACTCACAAGATATAACGGATATCAATGCATGTAGCGTTATCTTTGGTTGGCCCAGAATGCTATCCTGCGATCTCACCAAATTCCGTTTGACTCCACCGCTTCTTAAATGGATGCCAGGGCTGCACTCAGCGAGGAAATTCCACTTTGGAAAAAAGTTCAGCCAGACAGCAGGGATAAGGTGCAAAAAAGGATTTATTGAACCAGTTAAAAGATCCAACGCGTTTCGTCAGCCATAAAGGCTAACTTCATCAGGGATAAGATACACAACACTCCCCCCCTCTTTTATAGTCCCCCCCTGTGTCCCAGACATCTCCTCTCTCTTCAATTTTCATATTATTCCGCCGATATCGCTACTTCCGGTTCCGGTTTGGGCGCTTGTGGCAACTTCCGGTGACCTTCTTCCTGAAGTCCGCCATTTTGGTACAGGCACAAATCTATTCCAACGACCTTCTTCCTGGTAGCCTCCATCTTAGTGCAGGCTTAGTCCTGTTTCACTTCCTGTGGCCATTTCTTCCGGTTTTCTTATGCTTTATACTTCTAAATTCCGCTTATATTGCGGTTAGAGTGTGATGGCATGGTACAAAGGGGGGGGGGGAACAGAAAGAGGGGGTATTTAATACAGATATAATAGCTTTATTTATAAGAACTTTATTCATAAAAACTTTATTTATAAAAACTTTATTTATAAAAAACACGATAAAAAAGGTACAAAACAGCTAGCAGTGATCAAAACAAGTTAGTAAAAAGGAGTAAGAAGGAATTAATAAAAGGGAATTAATCCCAAAAACAGTCGATGGGGAAGATTAAGATGTGGATTACTGGACGACCCCCTAATATGCGAGGAATTACACACCACTCTCGAACATTTTTTTTGCGGAAAACAACACCTCTGATACCACAATCCCGACGTTATGGGAAGCGCATAAAGCGGTTATACGCGGATTTTTTATCAGTAAAGGGACAGCTCGTAAGAAACTGCGAGATGCGGAACACCGCACATTAGTGGACAACGTTAGAGCACTGGAACTTGAACACATTACAACCGGCGATGCGACGGTATATCAACGTCTCCTCCAGTCGAGACAAGCACTGGAGAAGATGATAAATACATCTCTCCGATACCAGGCACTACGAGCGCGATCGTTTTTTGCTTTACGTGAAAACAAACCAGGAAGATTTTTAGCTAGAATACTTCAAGACAGGCGGATAAGGTCTTACATCTCGAAAATACGTACCTCGGAGGACACTTTAGCCACGGATCCAAAGGTGATCTCGGGCGAATTTCTGAAGTTCTTCTCTGACGTATACCATACTGATGTTGCTACAACCACACAACTAGAGCGTATTGATGCCTATTTAACGAAAACGATTTCTAGGCCACTCGGTCCCTCAGAACGTAAATCACTCGGCGCTGCCATATCGGTGGAAGAAACCATGGAGGCGCTAAAATCATCTAAAAATGGGAAGAGTCCTGGGCCTGATGGCTTACCTATCGAATACTACAGAAAAAAATCTGATACTCTCCTACCCAAACTAGTGGCTTTATTTAATGCGTTTCAGGAAGGTAGCGCACCCCATCCACATTCACTGATGGCCACGATCGCACTATTGCCGAAACCGGAGAAGGATCATATGGTCTGTGGAAACTACCGGCCTATCTCCTTACTCAACAATGACATGAAGCTTCTAGCCTGAGTTTTGGCTAATCGCCTAAAACGGTTTATGCCTCAACTGATCCACCCAGATCAGGTGGGATTTATCCCGGGTCGAGAAGCCAGAGACGCAACGATTAGAGTTCTTAACGCTATCACTTACTCCAAACAAACGGAAACGCCACTTCTGCTGCTCTCGACCGATGCCGAAAAGGCCTTTGATCGTGTACTGTGGCCTTTTCTGTTTCGGACGTTAAAGAGGTATGGGGTGGGAGAGGGCTTTATAAGTTGGATTCGAGCTCTGTACTCGACACCCTCTGCGAGGGTTCGAGTGAATGGCGAGCTTACATCTTCATTCAGCATACACAACGGTACACGACAAGGCTGCCCACTCTCCCCACTACTCTTTGCCCTCAGCCTGGAACCTTTGCTCTCCTCCATCCGCACAAATGATAACATCAGAGGGGTGCGGGGCTCCTCATCTGAACATAAGGTCGCCGCATACGCGGATGACCTGATGTTCTTACTACCGGACCCAGTGGGCTCCATGCCGGAGGTCCTTAGGGAAATACGGCATTATGGCTCATTATCTGGATTCAAAATAAACGAGACCAAATCGGAAATACTGCCAATTGCGCCGCGAAATACATGGCGGCGGACTTTAAGCTCTCAATATAACTTTCGCTGGTGCACGTCATCACTCACATATCTCGGCATACGCCTCACGCCTGATTTGGCAAACCTTTTTTCAACAAACTTCACACCACTTCTAGCAGTCTTTAAGGAAGATATAGCACGCTGGTCACCTAAATTTATGTCTTGGATGGGACGTATTAATGTCATAAAAATGAACCTTCTACCAAGACTGCTCTATCTTTTTCACACGATTCCTATACTTATTTCTCTATCCTTTCACAAAGAAATACGAACGCTTTTTTCTTCATTTATCTGGCCGAAGACAAGACCTCGACTTAAATATGACACACTCAGCAAGTCGAAGATGTGTGGTGGACTAGCCCTGCCAGACACACGTCTTTATTATTATTCGACGCACTTAAACAGGGTGGTGGACTGGATGACTGGTTCACCTGAGCGGAGGTGGATAGACCTGGAGGATGCACAAATTGGTCGCCCAGTACAGACACTCCCATGGCTGCCTTGGAAGGAGATTAGGTCCCTAACCAAGGCGACTTCACCGTTGAGCTGTACTCTTGTAGTATGGCATAAAATCCGCACAAAGTACTCGCTTTCTACCTACCCTTCTCCGCTACTACCGCTATCGCGTAACCCAGAGTTTCCTGTGAAGATACTTCGCTCCCTGGCGTCACGTCTCACAGAAGACCCGATTATCCGGGCCTGTCACGTACTGAAAGATAGCAAATTTATTTCTTTAGAAGACAATGATCATACAGTGCTTACCTTTGCGGAAAAATTCAATTTTCACCAAATTAAATCGTTTATGAAGAAATTACTGAATAATATCTCATTAACCAGACGACTCTCCGCATTCGAAACGCTGTGTCACCGAACCACGCCGTTGGCACATGCAGTATCCACCATTTACAGTTTGTTAAGGAAAATTGATAATGAACCCCCCGCGTTCATGTCTCGATGGGAACGCATACTAGATGGCCCCATACCAGATGTTGATTGGACGAAAACATTGACCCTTACTCACTCGGGGTCCCAGATCTCCAAGTACCAGGAATCATCATATAAAATAATAACCTTTTGGTATCGCACGCCGGCAATAATGGCCTCATTTAACATCACTGTCTCTCCGAACTGTTGTAGATGCGATGCTGCCACAGGCACATATATCCATATCTGGTGGGAATGCTCACTCCTGCAACCATTTTGGAAGATGGTACGGAACCTGGTACAAGATACCACGGACGTGACCTTGGAATTTACGCCCCAAACTTTCCTGCTACTTCAGCTACCGTTTTCGGTGGTGAATCTGAAAAAATCACTACTGCTCCGCATCCTCTTGGTAGCTAGATCACTGATCCCGGTTTTTTGGAAATCGACCTCCGCGCCCACCATGAGGGTCCTGGTCGATAGACTTGAAATACTAAGATCTAACGAGGAACTTGCGCTCTCGCCCTCAATGGCAGCTCAACATTTTCTAGATGTGTGGTTTCATTGGTCGTCCTTCTGCTCTTCGGCGAGATTTCAGAGAGCCCTGGAGGGAGGTGGCGGAGGCGCTGGAGAGACTGGTACTGTAGGACACTAAAAGATATTCTATTGACGCCTAAGAAGGCAAAAGTTCGCATTAAGAGGAGAAAATTCAAGGGCGGTTGACTCACCCTCCCCCCCTTCCCCCTTTTTTTTTTCTTCTTTTTTTTTTTTCTTCTTTTTTTTTTCCTTTTCTTATATATCGTTCTCTCCCCTCTTTGTCCATCCTTCTCTCTCCTTTCTTCTTCTACACTTACTCTTCCGCTTCTTTCCCCTTTTCATTAATACCACAAGCAGTTTTTCCTGCTCATACATGTCCTTACCTCCATACCCCCACTTTATTGACTATTGAGATCCTCATAAGGATCTCTTTCTGAATACCCATTGCCTTAAAGCTACTATTTGCATTCTACCTCGGGATTTATACAAGCGTTGTCAGTGTTGCAGGGGATGCACATTGAGGGAGGTCAAATGTGTTTTGAACCTTAAGTTTGAAATGTTCAGCTACACTCCACTATCTGTTTTTAGCTACTTACTGACGATATGGTACACTTTGAATGTAGCATACGACAATAGAGTCCCGCCATATGTTTCAGTAGCACTACTTGGTTACGCTATATTTATGTGACTTTGCTTTCTTTCTTTCTATATTGGCAGATTTGTGACGCGGACTTTATATAGTGGATTATTTTGTAAACATTCTAGCTCTAAAACATGTCTGCTGCATTGAAGATGTAATGTACTGCTTAATATTCCTGTATTTCTGCATTGTTGAAATAAAAAACTTTTCATTCTAAAAAAAAAAAAAAAATATCTAATAATCCATTGCTTATAATATTCTGCAATAAAAAGTCTCTTTATTTCTAGATTTTTTGTATTTTTAAAAAAAAATTATACTTCTTTTAAAATAAAAAAAATTTCGCGAACTCGAACCGAATACGCCAAAAATTTCGAAGTTTGCGAACGGCCAAAGTTCGAATCGAACTCCGAACTGATCAAACCGAACAGCTCATCCCTAATGGAGATGCAAATTATTTATTTTTTTACTTGTTATCCTCTCTTTTAAAGGTTTTATGTATGGCTACATTTAACCAATTTTTTATTCTCGCCCTTCGGTACATTTTTATCCATTTTTAGATTCAACTTTTAGGGTTCCACACGGATTTTTTAATTTTCTTCCCAATTAATCTAAGTAGGAACCAGTATGTATGATAAGGGCGATAATAAAAATTACCTAATTTTTTTACTGCTGTCAAGTGCGTATTTTTGCACTTGTTGATGTTTCCCAGATTAATCAAATCCCGATTCTTGAGGGATTGGACTCTGAATAGAGTTCTCTGTATTGTTCATGAAAATTTTTTTGTTGCTGTTTTTTCTCTCTTAATATTATTTCTTACCAGTGATACATCATTGAAATCTCGGATTGCCTTTTACTAATTCAATTCTATTATATTAATGTGTATATCATAAGGTTTATTTAGGGGAAATCGTTTTATTTCATTTAGAACACCTTTGCCAAAAGGCTCAATTGCAATTTGTGTTTTAATTGTCCACACTGGTTGTTAATGATTAACTTGTTGATGCCTTTGGATGCAGAGCGTATATTAATGGTAAGACAAGCAAGTGCATTTGTCTTTTTCTACTGTCACTGAGGAAGCGCCATCTAGGCGTGAAACGCGTTTGGCTTGTTCATTTTTTGTTCTATTTTATCTGTATCATCATATTGATGTATGGTGTTACTTTATTGAATTTCAATAAATTAATTTTTTCAAGCTATTACCTTCAAGCAATTTTTCCTGCCCACCTGCGGTGGAGCTTAAAGGAGGCAGACATAAGGAGCATGTCTTGGAAGTAATGTGTGCTCCGTGAGAGAGGACTCCAGGTCTAAGACTCCTCGCGTCTGGTCTGTTCATCTGGAGCTCCCTGCAGATATCCTAAAGAGGACAAGGCGCCTTTTGGAGACCAACCCTGATGATCTGTTGACATTTTGAGGGACAGAACTACCGAGGGGTGAACCTTCTGACTGGGTAAGATCCAGCTGAAAATTCTGTTCTATTCATCTATATCGGCTCAGCACTACGGGACTTGTGTTGAGTTAATAGTACCCATTAACCATCTGGTCTTTCACAGAGCTTGCAGAGACCTGCCCAGCGGCCAAGACTGACTTTTTGAGGTATATTACAGACTATTGGAATAAACTGCTATCCAGAGACACGGTATTTAAATCTACCCTTCTTTTGGACTAATTGCAGCCACCTGATAAAGACTGTCCATAGATCAGCTATATAGACTGTTATCTCATTGATCCCTTCATTTGAAGTTTGGGCGCGCCCTCCTCCAACTCCACTTGTTTTCTATATATGTTTTCTATACAATGACAAGGGTGAATGACAAAGTGGAATGCCTATAGGATATAATGGAGAGCAAAATATTACCTAATTTTCCTGCAAACCTGTGTGATGTAGCAAATTAAACATTATTGCAGGTATTCCCCAGGTACTGTAGCAGACCGTAACACTGAAATTACCTGGGATTATAGCGGTTTTCTATAGAATGACAAGTGTGAATGACAAAGTGGAATGCCCATAGGATATAATGGAGAGCAAAATATCACCTACTTTTCCTGCAAACCTGTGAGATGTAGCAAATCAAACCTCAGCAGGAGTTCTCCAGGCACTGTAGCAGACTGTTGCACTTAAATTACCTGGGTTTATAGCTGTTTCCTATGGAATGACAAGGGTAATTGACAGAGTGGAATGCCCATAGGATATAATGGAGAGCAAAATATCACCTAATCTTTCTGCAAACCTGAAGTGCTGTATCTTGGCCTAGGCCCACAAGGCCTAGGCCTAGGGCGGCAGTTTCCAGTAGGGTGGAAAAAACAGCAGCTACTGTTTGTCAGTCTGTTGAACTGTTAACCCTTTAAGGACCTAGGGTTTTTAAAGTCAATGCATTTATGATGGAACAGTTCTGTCATTCGTCCTTAAGGGTTAATTAGGCAGCAGAGGCCTTGTTACCTTTTGTCTGGCTATCCATCATGAGTCTGACACTTCCTGGTGTCTCATTGCAGGGTCTGGTCAGCTTATTAACCCATTCAGTTAAATGGAGAGAGTTTTTCTTTTTATTTATTTTTCATTTTTGCAGTTCTTTTAAATATAATAAGATAAGATAACAACACATGTATGTCGCACCAGAAGACATAACGTCAGAAAATAAACTTCCAAGAGAATAGAAAATAGGCAAACTTTTGCAGTACAACAACATATTAAAAAAACGCTAAAAATGAAAAGGGAGTTTTTCATTCTTACTAAAACATTTTGTTAAAACTCCATTAATGAAAAAACTTCATTAAAAAAAGGGTTATAAAAGTAGGGGAAGAGGGCTATTAAACTAGATCTTAATTAATACTCCACCTTATAACAGTTACAAGCATTTAAAAAGCACCAACTAATTTCTTAGCGCTGTACAATGGGAGAGACAGAATAACAAATATACATACGTGTTACACATACTGAACAGAAGGAGGAAGGACCCTGCTCAAGAGCTTACAATCTAAGAGGAGAGGGGTGACACACTAGATGAGGTAACATAACACAAGATAAATCTATATGATGATCCATAACCCGTTCTTTAAAAATATTTCCAAATTGTATGGCCATTTTAGGAGTGCAAAAAATAGCTGTATACATGTCTCCTTGCCTGTCCAAAAACTGCTGGTTTCAAAACCTAATAATACTACAACCTATTAAATTAATATCACCATAGCATTAAATTCCACAGCTAATCGATATTTAATAGTGTTACGGCTATCTGACCGGGTTTTTAGGTGATGACTCGACAAAAGAAATGCTAGACAGAGGCCTTGATTCTTGTAAGGATAAAAGGTTGTATTCACAACTGGACCCGAGCTGCAAGTCTTGCTCGCAAATCAAGGCTCGAGTGAGGATCATGGCAAAAAACAGCTTGGTTTATACAAAGATAGCAAAAACAGTTCCCTCCTCTGTCCAACACCCAGCACCCAACACCTCCTGCAACCCCAGGTTGGCACGTGATGTTTGCCAGTTGTCCAGGTTCGGATTTCATCCTATACATTGCATCTCGTGACTGTTACGTAATCATTTCTAACACCTGAAACAACAATGAGCTCTCTTTTGCCACAGCCTTGGAGTCTGGACCTCTGCCATAAATCCTTAATTGTAAAAATTTTCATGACTATCTCCCTTTTCAGTCTTTGGAACTGTTTACCCAAACTAAACTGCATTCCTCATTAGTTTTAGCAAGCCAGTAAGATTGACTTTTGGACTCAAAGAAACAGCAAGTTTGGAAAATGGAGAATCTAGCATATACTGAGCAGACACTAAAATGGTGGACTAACTACATTTTACATGTTTCTAAATTAAATCCCAGGTAGTGCCGTATCATTCCCTCCTCTTGGTGGAGAGTCTACAATGACCTCTCCTAGCCAACAACCTAAATCATTAAGGCTTTGTACTCTGAAGGGGATTTAAGCTCTAGTGCCTTATCAGGAGCTTGCTCCAGAGGTTGCTTACTTGATTTGAGGGCTTTACGGCAAATTGGACACAGGCAAATAACTAACTTGTAGGTTAGTGCACAGATAAGAAGAATTAGTATACCAATGAGGATCAGGGACCCTACCCTGGAAATAGCATTTAGGATTAAGCCAAACCATGACCCAAATGCACCCCAGATTGGACACTTTCTCTTGGTGCTTGCAAATTACATCAAAATATTCAGGTACATCATCAGTAGCATTGTGGAGATAAGTACAACATTCATATTGCATCGTCATTTCACACATTTAATTTAATACAGCCTGGATCTGTTCAATAGCTATTTTCTGATATAACTGTAATTTATGAATTTCTCAGAGCTCCGCATTCAATCGTTGGATGTCAGCACTAGTATTATTCACAATTTCATCCATTAGTACAACATATTGATTAAGTCTTCTCATCATTTCAATGCCCCATCCTGTAGAGGAAGGGAACCAAGACCAGGCCATATCACCTTTGGAACGCTTAGCAAAATTTAAGGAATAACGTGGGTGTGGTGTCCCTAGGTCCGGGGTATCATCTTGGATCCACTGGAGGGGGACTACCCAGGCCAGGTAACACCACGTCTTTATATCAGTATTTATCCACATGTGACATAAGGTTCGCAACAAATATGTATGCTGCTACCCGGCATCAGGTAAAAAGGCTTGGAGCCAAGGTGGGAGAAAATTAGGGATAATGATTTATGGGTGTATGCGAGGGCCTCTCGGCTTTTAACATTAGTCTGTTTGTACTTATCTATGGTGTTTACCATCTCATGGAGACTATTTCCTAATGTCTCCGGATCGGATACATCTAGTGTTGCATTAAACACTTATCTATGGTGTTTACCATCTCATGGAGACTATTTCCTAATGTCTCCGGATCGGATACATCTAGTGTTGCATTAAAAGATTCTTTACATAGGTAACTGGGCAGAGCCTGGATCTTTTTTCAGTTTAAAACACTATAGAGGGAGATAAGCCAAGTTAGTGATCTGAATGGTGTGGTTTGTCTTTGGCATAATTAGGCTCTTAGTCAGTTTAAGGACACTAGGTGCCACCACGCTCTTATTAACCGGGAAACTGGACAAGTTAAGGGGTACCGCTAAGGTAGGGATAACTGATGACCCTTGGTTCACTTTGTTACGAACCCAACAAGATTCATATCCTGACTTCTTTGCATATGCATACGGTTATCCTCTGGTCTTGTCAATTCTCGTTTCCGGTGATCCTGTGCCGGTAGGACAGTCATATCGAACTTCGGTGTCAACACAGTAGGGGTCGACAACACTCCCTTAGGGAACTGGATTGGAAAAAGTGGTTCAACAGAATGTGTCAAAACTGTCAAAAATAAAACAATAATCCCAATGCATATAAAGTTCCTTTGGTACTGTTCAAATGGTATTTTTAACCTCTTAAAAATAGTATCTGGAAGCAGAGGCTCGTGGGCCTCCTGGGGTATCTCTGGAGCTTCCATTTTTTGGCAGTTTAATGAGATTGGCTGTCTTTCAATAACAACAAGCACAAAGACTGGAGTTTTGGAGAGCCGGTAATCAGCAAGGCTCGAATCTCCCTTATTTCTCTCTGGTCTGTGCAGCTGCTTGAGTACGGTGGAAACGTAGCTTTAGCGGGTCAGATTCACTGGCTATCACTTTCCATGGGTTTTCTGTAACCTCTGTAGCAGGTTTCAATCATGAGTGAGGTATCCACGGCACCACCTCGGCCACTTTCACTGCTGTGGGAGTGGATAACAAGATAACATAAGGACCTCTCCATCTAGCCCCTAACGGGTCTACCTTCCATTCCTTAACCCATACCATGTCCCCTGGGCAATATTTAAGTAGGGGTGGGGACAGAAAATAGGGTATGTGTTCACTCTCCCATGTGTATACAGTATATTCTGCATTATCTTGCCTAATTTGGTCACCTGCTGGCCTAGGTCAGTTTCTCCTAATACCCGGGGATCCCCCCTCAACCCAGTTATCAAAGGGGTGGGATGACCGAACATCATCTCGTATGGGCTAAATTTTAGGAGTGAGGTAGGGCTGCTTCTCACGTGCAGTAGAACAATTGGCAACACATCCAGCCATTTCAGTGATGTTTCTTGGCATATTTTAGCCATCAATGTCTTTAGAGTTCTATTCATTCGTTCCACTTTTCCAGAGCTTTGAGGTCTGTATGCAGTGTGCAGTTTCCAGGCGATGCCCGACAGGTGGGCAAGCTGGTGCAGGCAGTCTTTGATGAAGGCTGGGTCAATGTCTGACCCGATTTCGAGTGGCAATCTGTATTGTGGAATAATGTCTCTCAAGAGGCACCTTACTACTTCTGCAGTCTTTTCTGTTAGAGTTGTATAGGCCTCGACCCATCCAGTGAGTTTATATACCAGCACCAATAGGTATTTGTATCCTCTGCATGGTGGGAGAACAGTAAAGTCAATTTGTAAGGAAGACATTGGGGATAATCCAACAAATAGTACTCCTGGTGGTTGTACTAACCCTTGCCTTGGGTTATTCTTAGCACAGGTAACACATTGTTGGGCAATTACTCTGCAAATGGAGGTGAGTCCAGGAATGTAGAAGTGCGGTTCTAGTTGTTGTTCCATGGCTGTCTTTCCTCCATGTGTTCTGGAATGCAGGGCCCAGACAATTTCAGGTGCCAGGGTGGCTGGTAAGACAATTCTTTCATTCTCCAACTGGTACCATCCGTCTTCTCTGTATTCTCCCAGCTCTTCGGAAAGCCATTTCTTCTCCTTTTCAGAGTAGGCCGGAGTCCAGTGCGTAATGGGTGTTGGTAACAGGGGTGTTACCACTGAGAGAAGTCTTTTGACATACTTGGGTATTCTGTGCTTCAGAGCATATTCAGACAGTGCATCTCTTTCGTGTTCATTCTTTACAGCCGGCAGGAAATGCTTCAAAGCACTTTCTTTCATATTTGGCAGCTGGTCTTCAACCAGTATCTCTTTCAAGAAGAACTTCACCAGCAGAGCTTGGTATCGTGCAGCTCCCAGCTCTCCCATGCTTTTCACAATTCGGGTAATTCGCAGATTATTGTGGGTATTGGTAGTCAAGTTGGAGAATCGGGTCGAAAAATTTGAGTCACGAATCACTTCTGTCTCCTCTTCCCCACTAATTTTACGCCGAAGAAATTCAACATCAGTTTGTAGGTTTTACGAGAGTCTTTGTTGGATTTCAGCGGTGTTCTTCATAATTTCAATTTCAGAGGTAGTTAAAGGTTGTGCATATTCATTCTGGCCTTGTTCACACAGGGGGAATAGCCATTGGATGTAATTGTGTTTTTTCTCTAGAAGTTCATATTCACTGTACCAGTGGCAAAGAATGTCTTCAATATATTCTCCGTGAGGCGCAAATCTTCTCTTATTCATATAGAAGTCAACGTTAGGCATATCTTGAAGTGCAGTATTTAGACAGAGCAAAGTCTCGACTTTCACTTGCAGTGATTCGGGTTTACATACCGGAATCTTGATAGGTGAGTCAACTCGAACCAGTCCTCTCTGGGGAACTGAAGTTTCTGTTCGGTGTTCCGGATTTCCATTGCGGAAGCTTTTCAAGTGATTCTCCTGTTGCTGTCGAGTACTCTTGGCATTGGTTTCTTTCCAATCACAGCCACGCTCAAGTGCTTGTGTCTGTCTTGCTGCTTCCTTCGCCGCTTGATCTGCTTTATGGTTTCCTCTGGGAACTTCTTTTTTGCCTTTTTGGTGTCCTCGGCAATGTATGACGCCAACAGAGGTAGGTTTCCATACTGCATCGAGAAGCTTCAGTATTTCTGGAGCGTACTTGACTTCTTTTCCTGCGGAGGTCAAGAGGCCACGTTCTTTGTAGAGGGCTCCATGGGCGTAGATCGTCATGAAAACATACTTGGAATCGCTGTATATGTTTACTCTTTTATCTTTAGATATTTCTAGGCCTCGGGTAAGGGCAAATATTTCAGCTAATTGAACAGAAGTGCCATTGGGCAATGGTTTTTCTTCAATAATCTCGTCAAGAGTGACTACTGCGTACCCAGCGAATCCCTTCCCATTTTCTACTGAGCTGCTTCCATCAGTGAACAGTTGTAAGTCGTATTTGTCCAGGGGTATGTCTTTGAGGTCAGGTCTGCTGCTATATACCTCATCCATTATTTGGAGGCATTCATGTTCTCAGTCTTCTGAAGCATCTGGAAGCAAAGTAGCAGGGTTCAGGGTTGAGATTAGTTCCAGATGAACTCTTGGGTTTTTACACAGCATGGCTTGGTACTTGGTCATTCTTGCATTGCTGTACCAGTGATTGCTTTATAGTCTAGAAGAGTATGGACTGCATGAGGGACTTTCACAAAGAGTTCTTGGCCTAGTGTGAGCTTGTCTGCTTCTGCAATCAGGAGGGCAGTGGCTGCCACAGCTTTTAAACATGATGGTAGGCCGCAGGCTACTGGATCGAGTCGTTTAGATAAGTAAGCAACAGGCCTTTGCCATGAGCCAAGGTAATGAACCAAGACTCCTGCGGCCGTCTGGTGATGTTCATGCACACAGAGGTAGAAAGGTTTGCTGTGGTCAGGTAGACCCAGGGCAGGGGCTTCAAGCAACAAAGTCTATAATTGGGTGAAAGCCTCAGTTTGTTCTTCACCCCAAATGAATAGGTCAGGCTCTGCGCCTTTGGTGGCTTGGTACAGAGGCTTGGCAGAGTTGGGGATCCACAGGCAACAGAAGCCTGCAGCTCCCAAGAATTCTCTTACTTGATGGCGAGTCTGTGGTTAAGGGATATGGCAGACTAATTCTTTACGTTCTGGACCCATTGCACGCTTGGAACCGGTAAGTTGAAAGCCTAGGTATTTCACACTGCGTTGGCAGCTTTGGGCCTTTCTTTTAGAAACTTTGTAGCCTGCCTTGCATAAAATACTTAACAGTTCTTTTGTGGCATTGAAACAATCTTCTTGAGTTGGTGAAGCAAGCAGGAGATCATCAACATACTGCGATAGGGTAGCTTTGTCTGGCTGAGAGTGAAAGACAGATAAGTCTTGGTTCAGCGCTCTCCCGAAGATGGTAGGCAAATATTTGAAACCTTGAGGGAGGCGCATCATTTGATGTTTGGAGCCATTCTGGGCGTTTTCCCACTGAAAAGCAAACAATGGCTGACTCGCTGAAGCCAAGCGGATACAGAAGAACGCATCTTTTAAATCAAGTGTAGAATTCTGTGTTGCCGGGTATCAGAGCTAGGAGATTACACTCAATTGTGCCAAATCCGTATAAAGTCACTGTGGCAGAATTAACTGCCCTTAAATCCTGTACAGATGTGTATTCTTGAGTGCCCTCTTTCTGAACTGGAGCAACGGCGTATTACATAAAGACACACAAAACTTTAGAAAACCGTACTTTAGCAGGCGTTCAAGGTGAACTTGGATGTTTAGCTTAGCTTTTTGTGGGATGTGGTACTGGCGCAGTGCCACGAGCTAGGCGCCTGGTTTGAGATCACCATATAACAGAGGGATGTTCTAGGCCAGGCCTGATGTATTGTCTTCTGAATCAGTTTCTGTTACTTTTTTATTCATCTTACTATCAAAAATACACATTTTATAACACGTTTCTCTCTTCTCATCATAAGCAACTTCTTTGTGCATTCCCCATTTCACTTGTCTCTTCCTACTTATTGTCACTTTCTTATCTTTTCTGTTTAGTTTACAATTTCTCCAAACTAACGCCTGCAGTATTTTCCTCTCTATCTGCTGTCTCTCTCAGATGTCTCTCCTAGCTCCAGCCTCGATTCTCCTTGCTCTTCCCTCCCACCTATTCCTCTATCAGTGTTACAGCTAGCATAGGGAGGGGTATGGGTTTCGGAGTTGCAAAAACTCTTTTTTAAAAAAAAAATCGGCAGAGTCTCTTTACAATAAACACAAATACAATTGAGATATAGTAGCACTGTTTTACGTGAAATGTCAACAAACTCTCGCAGCCTGCAACATCCAACACATTCACTTACTGGGACAAAAATACTGGTACGTAAGTCATACTAGATTTTTAAATCAAGCATGTATAACATACCAGAACAAGTGGCAATTCTGCCGTACACATATACACTTAATGAACGACTGTAGCACAGAACGCTACACACTCACAAAAAAACACATGTTTAGCACACACAATCAAATCACCTTTTGTCTTGTTTTGAACAGACTTAAAACATTCCTCAGTCAAAAACAAGTTTTTTTTCTTGTGCTAATTGCAGGTCTCTTCCCAATTGAGCCTTTTTAAATCTATGCTCTCTGAAATTTGTTCATTATAATTCATCCTGTCTTACAAACAATTTTACATTCATTTTAACTGTATGCATTTTAGGGGCACACCCAAAAAACACAAAGCAACTGCTGCACTCGCAGAAACCACATAGACACCATAAAACATATGTACACACACTATAGCGATCCCATGTGATATATACACATATATATATACTACAGAGATTACATACATAGCCAAAGAGCATATAAACCCACTATACATATATATAGTACTTATACAGACTGGGCAGCACATATACATTGTGCCATACACGCAAACACAGCACATATATGCACTTACTGCACAGAGCACATATACACACAACTCTAAACCCATATTCATAACATATATATACACATTTGCTATGTAAATAGCACATACCCACACTGGCTGCAGCCATATGTAATACTACTCCACACACATTCATAGTGTATTCGTTCAATGCAGCAAATAATAGCTTATGTATATATGACGGAATGCGATGTTGTTCCGCCTGCGGGTGTGCTCAATCTGCGTGACCCCTTCGCTTACCGCTGGCCCGACTACCGAGTGACGCGCACTCGGCGTCTCGTGCGGCCTGGCGTGACCCTGGGGAAGGGTTAGCGGGCGGTGGAGGGGACCCCTGCCTAGAACCAGCCCGACCACTGAGCCATACGGCACTCAGCGTCCCGAGCAGCTGGTTCACTGACCTTGCGGGTGTGGGACGTCCGTGGAGATCGGATCTGCCAGCCGCGGAGGAATCTTCGGTTCGATGTGGGAAACGTTTCGGATCTTGCGGGAAACGTTTCCGATCGCGGTGCGGGTAACTTTTCGGATCTCGGTGAACGACTTTTCGGATCGGACCAGGGCTGGAGGAATCTTCGGATCTGCCGGGATGGGCGAGGGATTCGGATCGCACCGCAATCCCTCGCAATACCGAAGCGCGGTACGCGGCCGCGCCCTTCGGTTCGGATCTCTGAATTCCCCGATCGAATCTTCGGATGTAGCGCCGCTGCCCTGATGCTCGATGCAGGGTCAGCGCGCTCGATTCGGATCGGATGGGCACCGTATTCTGAGGCCGCGGGGGACACTCAGATCCGAAATACGGCGGAGAATCAAGCCACACCAGACACAGCTGAATGTACTGCAGGAACTGCCTTTATTGTTTACATTACAGACTTTTATTACTTCTCAATATAATTAGAATACAATGGGACTCCTTGCCCGCCCTCCCGGGACCCATTGGCCACCATCCTTCAGGGAGTCGCCAATTCGGACCGGATGGTCCGAATCGGCCATTTTGCGATCCGAACCGGATGGTTCGGATCGGCCATTTTCCGAATCGAAATTCCAACTGCGCCACAAGAATCGGAAAATGGCGGCGAGCAAGGCAAACAAAGGGAAAATACATTACACCATAACCAACGGGGAACACTTTATTACACCACACAATAATCACAACTAAATAAAAATACTGGTAAAACGGGGTGCGTGCCACACACCCAAGTGTCCATGTCACCACTGTCACCGCGCCGCCCCTGGCTGAGGGTGCTGGGCCATCCCGTGACACTCCTCCCCCTCCCCCAGTTCGACGCACCTGGTCTGACCCCACCGGGTCATACCGGGGAAGTCGGTGCTCCCAGGCCCATAGTCAGTCTGGGGAGGCCGGGTCACCAGGCCTCTCCATTTGGCCTTGCGGCCGTGCCAGCCTGGTCGGGACCCCATGTCCTGAGGGTGTCCCCGGCTGGGCGAGAAGACATGCCTCTGGGCCGGAGGGCCTCCGGTGCCCCCCCAGGATTGTCACTCACCTGGGGAACCCGGGTGCTAACTGCACACGCCCCAGGTGCCCAGGTCAGCCGTGGGACAGGACCGTGGCGGGGTAAGGCTCCCGAGCCCAAAGGTTGCAAAAATGGGCAGAGGCCAGCGGCGCTCTGCCCCGTTGCCAGCTCTTCCACTGGAGGGCCAGGTACGGACACGGCAACTGAAGGAACCACAAGAGCCAGACCTGGCTGCTCCTCCAGCCAGCTGGAAGGGAGAATCACAGAATGCAACAGCAGTCGCCCAGGGTCATCCACGCTCTGCCCCTCGGGGCGAATTGGGCGGAACGGGCAGAGGCCAGCGGCTCTCTGCCCTGGCGTCAGCTCTTCTGCTGGTTGACCGGGTACGGAAACGGCAACCGGGAGGACAAACGAGGTCAAACCCGGCTGCTCTCCCTGGCCGCCGACGAGGGGACTGAACCGCTGCCGCGGCAGTCGTACAGGGTCATCCTCGCGCTGCCCCTCGAGGCAAACTGAGAGGGATGGGCAGAGGCCAGCGGCGCTCTGCCCCGTAGCCAGCTCATCAGCTGGGCGAGGATCTCCCTGCGGGAGGATGGTTTCTTCACCCCCCGGGGCGATCAATGGTTGCGCGCAACCCGTCCGGGGGCCCCCGGACCATCCGTCTGCTCCGGGCAGACTTTGAGTAGTGGGCAGAGGCCAGCGGCGCTCTGCCCCGTAGCCAGCTCTTCCGCTGGTGAGAGATCTCCCTGGCGAAGGATGGTTGCTTCACCCCCCGGGACAACCAAGGGTTGCGCACAACCCATCCCGGGGGAACCATCTGTCTGCCCCTCCTGGCAGACTTTGGGCAATGGGCAGAGGCCAGCAGCACTCTGCCCCGTAGCCAGCTCTTCCGCTGGTTGGAGATCTCCTTGGGGAAGGATGGTTGCTTCACCCCCCGGGACAACCAAGGGTTGCGCACAACCCATCCCGGGGGAACCATCGGTCTGCCCCTCCTGGCAGACCTTGGGCAATGGGCAGAGGCCAGCAGCACTCTGCCCCGTAGCCAGCTCTTCCGCTGGTTGGAGATCTCCTTGGGGAAGGATGGTCACTTCACCCCCCGGGGCAATTGACGGTTGCGCACAACCCATCCCGGGGGAACCATCCGTCTCCTCCCCCGCTGGACCCGTGGCCTCGGCCACCCTGTCCTCTTGCGGGGTGAGGGGGGTAACTTCCTCAGACGACCCCCCACGGGCACCCATGAGTCCGCCTCGGCTTCCCATAGGTCCCAAACCTGGGGACTGTCGACTTCCTCCGCCGACCCGTCCCACCACGGGGAGCTCAGGCTCGACTGCGGAACGCCGTCCAACAGTCTCCGATAAGCCACCTCGAGCTCCCACTCTCGCTCAGCCAGGGACTCCAGCTCCTCAAACACTGAGTCCCTGCTGTCTGACGGGATTTCCAATTCCCGCCGCTCCAGGATGTCCTCCATCCGTTCCTCGGTCTCTTCTCCAAAATCGGGGTCGGCGGCCATGCCCTCGTAGAGCAGTCCTGTGCCTCCGTAGCGAGGCCCTGCAACGGAACTGCCTCCCAACGGCCGTACTGCCGGAGCGGCAGTTAGCCACCGGAGCGCGCGGTACGCGGCGTCCAGTGCGACCTCCTCCTGCACCAACTCCAGAGCTCGTCCTCCCACCCTTCTGGGGCCCGGTCCTGCAGGAACGCTGCTCGCACAGCGTACTGCTCCCGGTAGACGTCGGCGTCGGAGGGAATGTCCACGTCATGGCAGTCCCGCTCATGGTCCAGGGCCTCGTACCACAGCTCCTCTGTGGACTCCTGGTCCTGCTCCAGGCCCTCCTGCAGCTCTCTGGCCAGCACGACCTTCACGTCGGCGTAGGTGCCAGCGCAGGAGCACCGCTCCTCAGTGGGGAAGGTGGCGTCCTCAGATGCAGCTCCAGGCGGGCTGTGAGTCTCCATCCGAGGGTCGCTGGGATGAGTGATGTCCTCAGTACAGGCTCCAGGCAAGCTGAGAGTCCCGCAAGCGTCGTCACTGGGGGGGTGGATTCCCAGGGTGAAGCTCCAGACGAGCTGTGAGTCTCGACCCAGGGTTCCACGGGGTAGGGTTCGGGGTCATTGTACTCAGCTACTGCTCCGCGGAGCTCTGCCAACCGCAGCTGGTGCTGGCGTTCCTTCTCCAGCTCAACTCCCCGGTAGAACTTCCGAATCACCTCACATCGGTCCTCTGTCGTCGGGGCATCTCCAAGCAGGGCGATCCGGCGCCGCACCTCTCTGAGATCAGCGCCTTCCTCCACCTCTGCGTAGACAGGGCTGGGGACGGGCGTCGTCGCCTCGTCCTGATCCATCCTGGTCAGCTCCTTGATCAGGGTCTTGGTTTTCTTGTTACCCGGCGTTCCTCCCCGGTTCTCCAACATCCCACGCAGGGTGTCCCGGTTGTAGGGGTGTACACCGCCATGGCGTAGGTCTCCTAGGGGCCTGCAGAGAGCGATCCCACCGCTGCCACCAGTATGACGGAATGGGATGTTGTTCCGCCTGCGGGTGTGCTCAATCTGCGTGACCCCTTCGCTTACCGCTGGCCCGACTACCGAGTGACGCGCACTCGGCGTCTCGTGCGGCCTGGCGTGACCCTGGGGAAGGGTTAGCGGGCGGTGGAGGGGACCCCTGCCTAGAACCAGCCCGACCACTGAGCCATACGGCACTCAGCGTCCCGAGCAGCTGGTTCACTGACCTTGCGGGTGTGGGACGTCCGTGGAGATCGGATCTGCCAGCCGCGGAGGAATCTTCGGTTCGATGTGGGAAACGTTTCGGATCTTGGGAAACGTTTCCGATCGCGGTGCGGGTAACTTTTCGGATCTCGGTGAACGACTTTTCGGATCGGACCAGGGCTGAAGGAATCTTCGGATCTGCCGGGATGGGCGAGGGATTCGGATCGCACCGCAATCCCTCGCAATACCGAAGCGCGGTACGCGGCCGCGCCCTTCGGTTCGGATCTCTGAATTTCCCCGATCGAATCTTCGGATGTAGCGCCGCTGCCCTGATGCTCGATGCAGGGTCAGCGCGCTCGATTCGGATCGGATGGGCACCGTATTCTGAGGCCGCGGGGGACACTCAGATCCGAAATACGGCGGAGAATCAAGCCACACCAGACACAGCTGAATGTACTGCAGGAACTGCCTTTATTGTTTACATTACAGACTTTTATTACTTCTCAATATATTAGAATACAATGGGACTCCTTGCCCGCCCTCCCGGGACCCATTGGCCACCATCCTTCAGGGAGTCGCCAATTCGGACCGGATGGTCCGAATCGGCCATTTTGCGATCCGAACCGGATGGTTCGGATCGGCCATTTTCCGAATCGAAATTCCAACTGCGCCACAAGAATCGGAAAATGGCGGCGAGCAAGGCAAACAAAGGGAAAAATACATTACACCATAACCAACGGGGAACACTTTATTACACCACACAATAATCACAACTAAATAAAAATACTGGTAAAACGGGGTGCGTGCCACCACACCCAAGTGTCCATGTCACCACTGTCACCGCGCCGCCCCTGGCTGAGGGTGCTGGGCCATCCCGTGACAGTATACATACTGCAAATCATATATACAGGGAACACACACACAGCATTTTTTAAGCAAACACAGCACATATATACAGAGGACATACAATACCTCCATATATCCCTACAGGGTATTGATCCGGATGCCCTGGGCGTCCAGTGACCACTGAATGAACCCCCTGTATCAAGACAGGATCCATTGTTTCCTCTCGTGGCCATGAAGGATACAAAACAGGCCACTCAATTTCTTGTGCAGTTTCCTCCCATATTGGTGAACTGCACAGAGAGTCTTGAAATTGCGTATCATGTACTCAAGCGGAGTCTCGCCACGCGCAATCTTGCTCTGTGAGCCTACGCTCCCCATCTTTTAACCCTCTAAACAGTGGTTAACCAACAATCCGGTGTTTCAACCAAAAAGCCAAGCACACCCCATGTTCCGTAGCCCACGCTCAGCGCGGTAACACATGTACTTAGGTTTTCTTCTTTCAGGTGACTTTTCCTCAGGGAGAACAAGTCCACTCTCCTACACACTCAACACCAGATACATAAAACATAAAATACACAATATTTGTGTAACAGTTCTTGTCGTAGACAGCTAGCTTTCAATCCTTAACATTAGTACCTACTGCAACATCAGTATTTACTTCACCATCAGTATTTATTACCCTACTGTGGGGGTTTTAGCGCAAAGGGGTTGGCCTGTCCCCTTGTCTGGGATCAGTATTTACCATAACTGATCCAGACAGCTATGAGCATCACAGGCTCTCTCGAGGCTCCACAGACCTCGTCTATCCTCGCTAGAGGGCGGTCGATCCCCAGCCTCTGCATCACACACAGGTGCAGAAGTCTGGAGCTCGGCCCCCTCCGCTGCGCGGACAACTCTTTACACACAGATTGACTAGCCTTCGGACTAGCCCCCAGAAATGTTACGGCTATCTGACCGGGTTTTTAGGTGATGACTCGACAAAAGAAATGCCAGACGGAGGCCTTGATTCTTGTAAGGATAAAAGGTTGTATTCAGTACTGGACCCGAGCTGCAAGTCTTGCTCGCAATCAAGGCTCGAGTGAGGATCATGGCAAAAACACCTTGGTTTATACAAAGATAGCAAAAACAGTTCCCTCCTCTGTCCAACACCCAGCACCCAACACCCCCTGCAACCCCAGGTTGGCACGTGATGTTTGCCAGTTGTCCAGGTTCAGACTTCATACTATACATTGCATCTCGTGACTGTTACTTAATCATTTCTAACACCTGAAACAACAATGAGCTCTCTTTTGCCACAGCCTTGGAGTCTGGACCTCTGCCATAAATCCTTAATTGTAACATTTTTCATGACTATCTCCCTTTCAGTCTTTGGAACTGTTTACCCAAACTAAACTGCATTCCTCATTAGTTTTAGCAAGCCAGTAAGATTGACTTTTGGACTCAAAGAAACAGCAAGTTAAAACACAAAATGGAGAATCTAGCATATACTGAGCAGACACTAACCCCTAGCTGCCACGGATCAGGAGATGGGGGTTCATTGGAACCCCTATCTCCACTATAGGTGGCAGTTAGGGGTTAACTCCCGAACTGAAGTCATCGCGCATAGCATGATGACGCCAGTAGGCAGGGGGAGTTCCCGGAAGCTTGGCCAACATCCAAGATGTCGGCCAGCTCTAGAAGAGGACCGTGATCCATCCTGTTGGCGCTGAATCGCGATTCTGCCCCCAAGAGGTTAAAGGCAGCCACCGCTTGGAAGGGCAGGCTGTGCCCTTCAGAGTGGTGACTGCCTTTTTTTTGTGCCCCAAGCCAACTGGGAGGGAGAGAGGTCCTAAGGACCTCGCCCCTCCCTCCCCTTCAGGCACCTTCCCCGCACTGGCGGGGGGCACCTGGAATATGCGTCATGACTCTATTCCTGCCCGCCGGGGTCTCGGAAGCTGGGCTGACATCAAGGATGACCGGGGGCTGCAGCGATCATCCAAAATCCCGGTCGATCGCTGCCTCCTGTGCTAGGACGCACTCAGCGCGTCCATAGCACTGGAGTAATTACTTGGCTGGACGCGCTGAGCGCGTCCTTAGCAGCCAAGTGGTTAACATGCCTTTTACTCCCAAGAACATATAACTGTTAATAGAAATATATGATGAGAAAGAGTCTAGAAGAGGCTATAATTGGCATGAACGTACTGTTACAGATCAATCTAAGGCAGTGATGCTCAAACCTGTCCTCGGGACCCCCAACCAGGCCATATTTTGCAGATCACCTTGGAGAATTGCAGACTGAATCTTGCATTCACTGAGCAGCAAATCATATCACCTGTGCTGTGCTTCAGCTATCTGCAAAATCCGGCCTGGTTGGGGGTCACGAGGACAGGTTTGAGAACCACTGATCTAAGGACTCGTTTGTGAGCCAGTTCTTTATGTTTACCTTATTAAAGCTTTTTGAGCCAAGTCCATGATGTATTTGTGTCTTTGGTTTTTTTGGGGATGTTAATAGAAATACCCAATTTTTTTCATGTTTTTGCTTTTTAACCCCTTCACTGTTGAGCCAGTTCACCTATGTGCGCTGCGCTCATTCTGACTGTTTTGTGCTAATTATTTTTAGATGACAGCCTAGGTCCTATTTAACTAAACCCCACAGACAATTTTTTTTTTTTTTTTTTTAAACTTTTAAAGCAAAGGATCCCCCTATCTCCACATGTCAGCTAGGGGATTAACTGGCCCACTGACATCCTCACACATATGGTGAGGTTGTAGTAGGTGTGGGGGACTTGGAGGCTTGGCTGACATCCGAGATGTCAGCCCCCTCCAGGTTCGATTTGCAATTTGGCGTCTTTTAGTGCCGAATCGCGATCCGGCAGCAAAAATGTTAATTCTATACACCTCTGAAGAGAGGAAACTCTCCCCTTCCCAGCGGTGCAAAAGCATCACTGTACATTACATGGTTGGGGAGATAGAGGGCTCCAAAGGAGCCCACCCTCCCCTTCCTGAATTTTCACTACCGGCGCATGCCGATGACGTCATGACACAGCGTGATGACGTCATCGGATCCGCCGGCCCCCAGGAAATGGCGAGGCAAGCTTCCAGCTTGCCATAAATGCAAAGGGAACAAGCGAGGGAGGTGAGTATCGGCGGGAGGGAGGTTAGAAGCCCGCTGTCGTACTATGTACGTCCGCGGGTCTAAAGGAGACCCGTGGGCAGGACGTACATAGTACATCAGCAGTCGGGAAGGGGTTAAAATATCCTAAAAAATCTAAAAATAAAGAGACTCTTTACTGTAGAATATTATAAGCAACGGTTTATCAATGTAGACAATGTAAACTTGAGAACTCCATCTATCCGCCAGCTTGTGCCTAGGGATGAGCCGAACACCCCCTGAGTTCGGTTCGGGCCCGAACCCGAACTTCCCATTTGTTCGGGTCCGAACCTGAACCCGAACTCAAACTCCATGCAAGTCAATGGGGCTGAAAATTCGGTTTTTAGAGTGCCCTCCAAGAGGGCATATATGCTACATATTTGCCATAAAAGGTGTATGGGGGTCCGGGTAGTGCCCTGGGGGACAGGAAACAAGAACAAAAAGTTAAAAAAAAAAAACGTTTTTAAAGGGACAGTGAGTTTTCCATGAAATAATGGTTAAAAATAAAAACGAAAAATTCCTTCAAATATCGTGCCTAGGAGGTCCCCATAACCTGCCCGTGAAGTGGCGGATTTCTAGGATGTATAGAAACACTTAAAAACAAAAAAATGACGTTTCATATGACGGTAAATGCTTTTCCTTTAATCTATCCATAAACAACTGCTTGGGGCGGCAGTCTGTATGAAAAGAGGAGAAATTTTTACTGATTTTTTGGGCTAAATTATTGTGAAACTTATGCAGGCTTTGGATGAAAGTAACAATAGGTGCTTCAAAATTGGTCCTTTAGCGTCCCCAACAGTGCAGTCACACCGTAACCCCTCTGAGGATATGAATCTGAAACAGGCGTCAGTGGCAGTGCACCCAAGTATTGTGCTTTTGGTGCCAGGCCTGCAAGTACTATCATACAGTAACCCCTCTGTGGAATTGTGGAAGAATGAGGGGTGAACCTTGCGGTCCTATAATAAAAAGATATGCATCTGGTTAAGGCGTCAGTGCACCCAGATATTCTGCCTTTGGTGCAAGACTGCCAGGCCAGCAAGTATCATCATACAGTAACCCCTCTGTAGTATTGTGGAAGAAGGCAGGGGTGGACCATGTGGTCCTATATTGAAAAGATATGATTCTGGTCAAGGCGTCAGTGCACCCAGATATTGTGCTTTTGGTGCCAGGCCTGCAAGTGCCATCATAATACAGTAACCCCTCTGTGGTATTGTGGAAGAGTGCAGGGGTGGACCATGTGGTCCTATATTGAAAAGATATGATTCTGGTCAAGGCGTCAGTGCACCCAGATATTGTGCCTTTGGTGCCAGGCCTGCAAGTATCATCATACAGTAACCCCTCTGTGGTATTGTGGAAGAATGCAGGGGTGGACCATGTGGTCCTATATTGAAAATATATGATTCTGGTCAAGGCGTCAGTGCACCCAGATATTGTGCTTTTGGTGCCAGGCCAGCAAGTATCATCATACAGTAACCCCTCTGTGGTATTGTGGAAGAATGTAGGGGTGGACCATGTAGTCCTATATTGAAAAGATATGATTCTGGTCAAGGCATCAGTGCACCCAGATATTGTGCTTTTGGTGCCAGGCCTGCAAGTACCATCATAATACAGTAACCCCTCTGTGGTATTGTGGAAGAGTGCAGTGGTGGACCAAGTGGTCCTATATTGAAAAGATATGATTCTGGTCAAGGCGTCAGTGCACCCAGATATTGTGCCTTTGGTGCCAGGCCAGCAAGTATCATCATACAGTAACCCCTCTGTGGTATTGTGGAAGAATGCAGGGGTGGACCATGTGGTCCTATATTGAAAATATATGATTCTGGTCAAGGAGTCAGTGCACCCAGATATTGTGCTTTTGGTGCCAGCCCTGAAAGTGCCATCATAATACAGTAACCCCTCTGCGGTATTGTGGAAGAGTGCAGGGTTGGACCCTGCGGTTCAAAAAATTAAAATGATTTAAGTCTGGCACAGGCATCAGTGCAGCCAAATATTGTGCCTTTCATGGCAGCAAGTGCCTTCACACCGTAACCCTTTTGTGGTATTGTGGATGAGTTCAGTGCTGGAGGTTTTGTGAATGCAGGAGAGGACATCCCCGATCAATTCCATTACTTCAGCATCAGGGGATTGATAGCTGCTGATCCAGGACTGATTCATTTTTATAAATGTCAGCCGGTCTACAGAGTCGGTGGACAGACGCACTCTTTTGTCTGTGACAACACCTCCAGCGGCACTGAACGTCTTTTCAGAAAGCACGCTAGATGAACGGCAACCTAGTAGCTGCATAGCATATTGGCTAAGTTCTGGCCAGTGATCCAATCTCAACACCCAGTAAGCCAGTGGATCATCTGCTGGAAAGGTATCCAGGTCTGCCCTTGCCCCTAGATAGTCCTGCACCATATGGTGAAGACGCTGGCAATGGGTGCCTACATTTGACGTCCCTGGGCATCGAGGACTAAAAAATATCAAAAATGCATCGGTCAAGCGGCCCTGGCCTTCACCACTATTCCTCTGATCATCCGCAGCCTCAGAAGCACATGTGTCAGCACTTGGTAATCTACCAGTGCCTGGAAAGGTGTTACACAAGTGTCGCTTTAGAGCTTCCTCAAGTTTTTTCATCCTGTGCTCCCTCTGTGCGGGCAGGATGAGCTCTGCAACTTTACCCTTGTATCGTGGATCAAGAATGGTTGCCAACCAGTAATGATCCCTCTCCCTGATAGCACGAATCCTGGGGTCCTTTAGCAGGCTTTGCATCATTAGGGAGCCCATGCAGTGTAGGTTGGAGGTGGCATTAGCTTCCGAGTCTTCCTGGTCAATGAGGATGACAGTATCGTGCACTTCCTCCTGCCAGCCACGCACTAGCCCTTGTGTTTGTGGGCACACGAAACCCTCCCTTGAGGAATCCCCACCTTCAATGCCCCCACTACTTAAATATTCTGCCTCCTCCTCCTCCTCATCCTCCTACTGTCTGATCTGAGTAGGACCCGCTGGAATGCTGTCTGCGGAAAGACTGGGGCCTTGAGAGCTAGGGAAGGCCTCCTCTTCCTCCCGCTGCTTTGCCTCTAGAGCCACATCTATAATTCCCCACAGAGTGTGCTCCAGCAGGAACACTAAAGGAATTGTGTCACTGATGCATGCACTGTCCCTGCTCACCATCCTCGTTGCCTCCTCAAATGGTGACAGAACAGTGCATGCATCCTTGATCATCAGCCACGGCGAGGGGGGGAACCAAGTTGACCTGAACCTGTCCTTGTGCCATACTCACACAGGTACTCATTGATAGCCCTCTGCTGCTTGTGCAGACGTTGCAGCATTGCTAATGTCGAGATCCACCTGGTGGGTATGTCACAGATCAGACGGTTTGTGGGAAGGTGGAATTCTCTTTGAATTTGTGCCAGGCAAACGCTTGCTGGGAATGACTGTCTGAAGTGGCTGCAGACTTTTCTGGCCTGGATGAGAAGCTCTGGCAGCCCTGTGTACTTGGTTAGGAAATGCTGTACCACCAGATTTAGGACGTGTGCTAGGCATGGTACATGCGTCAATTTACCCTTGCGTAGGGTGGAGAGAAGGTTGCTGCCACTATCGCAGACAATCATTCCCAGCTGAAGCTGGCGTGGTGTTAACCATCTCTGTACCTGCCCCTGCAGAGCTGACAGAATTTCTGGCCCGGTGTGGCTCCTGTCCCCTAAACAAACCAGCTCAAGCACAGTATGGCAACTTTTTGCTTGAGCCATTGCGTAGACCCTGTCAGGCGTCGGTTTAACTGCCACTTCGCCAGAGACAGAGGAGGAGGAGGAGGAGGAGGAGGAGGAGGAAGAGGGAGAGGTGGTGGTGGTGGAGCAGACAGACCTCATACAAGCAGCTTTCTGGAGGAGTGGTGGATGAACAAGCTCCAGCACAGAGCCCCATCTTGGATACCTCCCAGCTGCAATCAGAGTTACCCAGTGTGCCATGAAGGAAATGTAACGACTCTGTCCATGCTTGCTGGACCACGTGTCTAAAGTCACATGCACCTTGTTGCTGACTGCCTTTCCCAATGACTGGATAACATTGTCTTCCACGTGCTGGTATAGTGCTGGAATGGCCTTGCGTGAAAAGTAATGGCGTTTTGGAACCTGCCACTGTGGTACAGCACATTCAGCAAATTCACGGAAGGAAGCAGAGTCCACCAGCTGGAAAGGCAGCAGCTGCAAGGCGAGTAATTTTGCTAAGCTGGCATTTAGACGCTGTGCTTAGGGATGGTTGGGACTATATTTTTTCTTTCGCTGCAACAGCTGCGGCAACGTAATCTGACTGCGTAAATGTTCAGCTGCTGGGATGATGTCACATTGTGAGGAAGGACCTGGTACATCCATTACTGTAGCATCATCCCTGTCGGTGGAGGTTGTAGGCAATGACATGGCAGGACATACAGTGTGGGTAGAGACAGATGAGGAGGAGGAGGACCTACGCAAAGTTTTGCACCAACGGGATGTGTGGCAGTTGTTCATATTTCTCCTCAAGCACGTGGTACCCAAGTGTCTGGTATCTTTCCCACGCTTAAGCCTCATCTGACATAGATTACAAATAGCAACGCTGCACTATACTGCACATTTCTTAAAGAACTCCCAGACAACAGAGTTCCTGCATGTGTTCTTTGAGACAACCGCGATCTGCACCGGAGCAGCTCTGACATTTGATGCCTTGGACTGGCTAGTGCTACGGTTGGTCACAGAGGATGTTGTGCCACGTGTTTGCTGTGCCTCCTCCTCCCCCTCTTCCTAACTTAATTCCTCTGTTCAATCAGGCACCCAGGTGGAGTCAGTGACCTCATAATCATTGTCATCATCACCCCCTATCTCCTCGTCACTGGAGCCAACTTGGCAGTATGCTGCAGCTGCTGGGGCAACATGAGTGCCAGTTATTTGTGTGTCATCACTGGCACCCCCTTCCTCTAGGTTGATTATACTCCCTTCCTCAACCTCAGAGATTGAATCAGAGCACTGTACTTGCTGCGCATCCTCAAGCAGCATGCCACTCTCATTGTAGTCAAACAATTCAGCTGACTCCTCCGTGTGTGATAGCGAGGCTACAGCAGGAGTAGCTGTGGACATGGAGGCTGCATTAGATGCTTTGGCAGCTGAGGAGGACTTTAAAGCACTAGAAGCCTGGCTGGCAGATGACTCGGAGGATGAGGATGGCCTGGTTAGCCAATCCACCATGTCCTCTGTATGTTGCTGCTGCTTAAGACGGCCAGCACCAGTTAGAAAGGACAAGCGTGCCCCTGCAGAGGATGCACCACGTCCACCACGACCAGAGGCACAGCCTCCCGACACAGGGGCTGCTTGCCCTCTTATCTGTGTCTGGGAGCGTCTGCCTGTCCTTTTTGTTCTTTCAGACATGGTGAGTGATATATAGATTAATATATACAGAACTCTGATTCAACTCTGGTATAAAGATTTAAAGAACTCTGCTATAACTCCGTGAGACACGCTGATAGCCGGCAGCCAGTGAAAAGACACAGATTACAAGTCTCAGACACCTCCTATAAATCAGTGAGACCCCTTGATGGGTGGCAGTGAAACCTCCTACAAATCAGTGAGACCCCTTGATGGGTGGCAGCCAGTGAGAACACACAGATTATAACAATTCCCAGATGTTTTGTAGAAATTAGTGAGCCCCAAAATACTGCGTGGTACTGGCTGTGTGACAAGACACAGATCACCTCAATTCACAAATGTTTTGTAGATATTAGTGAGCCCCAAAATACTGCGTGGTACTGGTTGTGTGACAAGAGACAGATCACCTCAATTCACAAATGTTTTGTAGAAATTAGTGAGCCCCAAAATACTGCGTGGTACTGGCTGTGTGACAAGAGACAGATCACCTCAATTCACAAATGTTTTGTAGAAATTAGTGAGCCCCAAAATACTGCGTGGTACTGGTTGTGTGACAAGACACAGATCACCTCAATTCACAAATGTTTTAAAGAAATTTGTAAACCCCAAAAAAACTTGCTGGCACAGTGACAAGACACACATCACATAAATTCCCTGATATTTGGTAGAAATGAGACCCCCAGTAGTGTGGCAGACCTGCAGTAGCAACACACAACTATCTCCTATGAAATCTCCTCTCAAAATGCGTGCTGTAGCTATGCGTGGAAATCTTATATAGTGTGCTGCGGGACTTAGCTCTGTGAGCCCATGATTGGGCAAAATTTGCCCAATCAGGACTCTGAGCCGTGATTGGCATACTGTTGAACCTGTCTTGCACCAGACCTGTGGTCAGGTGCAAGGCTGTAGACATGTGCATTCGTTTTAGTACTAAAACGATTTAGTCCGAATTTTGGGATAATTTAGTTTTAGTATGACTCAAGAGATACGAAACTGCTCAGTCCAAAAAACGAAAGAAACTAAAATAAAATGCACTACATTTTAGTTTCAGTCCTTTTTGTGATATTACATTGATGAGTGAAGGAGACCAGTAATGAAGAGCGCAACATCGCAAAGCTACAGAAAAGGTTTGTATGCGTAATCCTTCCCGACCCCCTACCCGTAAATCTGACAGTGATAGAGCTCCAGAATACTCACTCGCAGCACAGACAGCCAGCACAGGAGAGGAAACCTTTACTTAACCCTTGCATGTCTATGAGGCAGACAAGATGATAAAAGCAGCTGGAGAAGGAAAACATTCAAATAAATCACACGGAAAGCTAATGACAGAGGAGGGCTGGATAGTAAAAACCCCTTTAAAACAAGCAGCGATGGGAGAAGAGAGGGACTTTATAAAACATATGTTATCTCCCCTCCCACTCTGCATAATAGGGGCTTAGGTCTGATACATTTTATATTATCCAGGAGCACTATCCCCCTTTCCTCATCTATAATACACGTTTTATATAAAGTCCCTCTCCTCTCCCAGTGCTGCTTGTTATAAAGTTTTTTTATGTCTGATACATTTAGTATCCAGCTCTCACAGTTACTCTGTCATTATGAGCCTTCAGTGTGATTTATTTGAATGTTTTCCCTGGATTTAAAGTGCTTTATTTTATTATAAAAATAAATTTGCACCAGTCATCTCTTCTCTGAGCTTTCAGACCGATTTACGTTAATATTTTCCCTCTCCCCTACTTTTATATTCCTGTGTCTCCCCCACAGAGATACAAAGTTTAAGTAAAAGTTCCCTCTCCTCTGCTGTATAAGCATTGCATTCCGAAGTTCTGCACCCTCCACATGCCGATGCAGTAGGATGTTCTATACAGAGAGGGGCATTAATCAATTCAGGATGATGTTCTATACATTATACAGAGAGGGGTATTAATGCAGGAGGATGTTGTATACATTATACAGAGAAAGGTATAAATTGAGGAGGATGTTCTATACAGAGAGGGACCACTACAATAGTAATTGTATCCACTGGTTTTCGGATGAATGAAATTAGTTTTCATACTAAATAACTGAAAACGAATTTCTTTAGCAACTAAATAAATTGCATTTTACTACTAATCCATTAGTTCAAAACGAAATTTTGTGCTGTGCACATGTCTACAAGGCTGTAGCCAATTACGAGCTTCAGGCCAGTGGGAAAATGCATTGTGGTGCATTGTGATGCATTGTGGTCGAACATGCAGCGAACACGTTGAAATGTTCAGTGTTCGTGATCTAATCGAACAGGCTAAGTTCGGGTCGAACTCCGAACCGTCCGAACCGAATAGCTCATCCCTACTTGTGCCTTACAGAAACACCCAAGTTCTTCAACAAAACCCTATCACCGGGTTGTAGATCCTGTATACGGACTCTCAAGTCGTAGTTTCGCTTATTCCTCCGTTCTCTGCCCTCTGAAGTCAAACGCGCCTGTTCAAACGCAGAAGCCAAATTTTTCCGAAGGCTGTCCACATAATTTTGTGAGAGGCCATAGATGTCTGATCAAGAGATAGTCCAATTGCCAAGTCAACTGGCAGCCGAGCTTCTCTTCTAAACATGAGACGGTAAGGTGAGTATCCAGTAGCGTCACTCTCCGTACTGTTACACGCATGCACCAGCGTAGCTATGTGGCGACTCCAATTCTGCTTCTCTCTGTTTGACAGTGTCCAACATATTCAGTAGAGTGCGATTAAATCTTTCCGGTTGAGCATTCGTTGATATGGAGTAGTTTGGGTCTTTTGAATTCCTAACAGTTCAAGCAGTTGCCCAACCAGTCGGCTCTCAAAGTCTCTGCCCTGATCTGAGTGGATTCTCTTTGGTAGGCCATAATGAACAAAAAACTTCTCCATTAACCCATTAACGCTGCAGGACATACCATTATGTCCTGCATTAGGCGGGCTTTAATGCCGTAGGACGTAATGGTACGTCCCGGGCGTTTGCAGCCTCCCTCCGGCTATACACACCTCCTCCGATGGCTCCCTTGCTGCTCTGACTCCCACGGAGTCAGATCGGCGCGTTTTACACCTCCCGGCGCACTGACGTCATCGCACCAGCGCGATGACGTCAGTTTCAGGTGTCCCCCTCCCCCGCCGGAGCAGGGGCAGCGCCTGAAGAGGAGGGGGGATTCTTTGGATCCCTCTATCTCCCCATTGCTGGGGGCTAGCAGCTAATGCCAGGCATCCCTGAAAAGGTCACAGCCTGGCCTTTCCAGGGATGTATGGCATTCACCCCTTGCTGCTAAAGGCCATGATCCAGAACCATCGGTTCCAGATCACAGCCTTTTTCCGGTGGGGGCGCCATCTTGGATGGCAGCCCCACCTCCGGGACTCCCCACATCCACTGACGTCATCTGACGTGCCACGATGATGTCAGTTAACCAGGGAATCCCTAGCTGCCAAGGGATTTCTTAAGGGAATCCCATGGTGGAGATAGGGGGTACTTTGAAACCCTTTATCTCTTGATCGGTGGCAGCTAGGGGGTCATGTGGGGTATCGTTTGAAAGGCCTTTTCATTGCCTTTTCGAATGATACCAACCATGTTACAAGTAAAATTAATGTGCAAAAAAATAATAATAATGAAAAATAATAATACAAAAAACTTGCTTTTTTATTTTTTTTAATACAGCACTATTGTCCACATTTCAATTATAATGTGAACAATGATGCTTCACTAATGATTTTTGGTGTGGTTTTATCTAAAATCATGTAATTTGGCCCTACCAAACAAAAAAAAAAAATGGGTTCGCCATTCAAATTTTTTTAACTGGTCTACCCCATAGAAAATAACCGCAAAGGCTCGGGTAATATAATGGGAAAAAAAAATACTTTACACACTGTGGATGATTGAAATTTTATTGAAAATTCACATTTTTTGTTATAGCATTCTGGCAGGACATGACATATACATATAATAATGATATATTATTAATCTGCCGGAAAGAACGATATATAATTTGTCTGGGTGGTATAATAATACGTGACTTAAAACCGCATTTAAAAACGGTCGAAATGAGCTCTGCAAACTTCTAGTTCCCAAACTGCACTGAAGTTGTAAAATTGCTCTCGTCCTTAAGGGGTTAAAACCTTTGCCACTGTAGGAGCACGTTGGTCTTTGGTAGAAAAAGCTTGAGCATAACGGGTGAAATGATCGTTCATTACTAAAATATTTCCCTGCCCACTAGCATCAGGCTCTAAGCACAGGAAATCAATGCACACCAAATCCATGGGTCCTTGACTTTGTAGGTGGCTCATTGGAGCAGTTCGAGTTGGTAGGGTCTTCCTCTGAATACACCTCAAACATGAATGGCAATAACTTTCAACTTCAGATCTCATACAAGGCCGGTAGAATCGGTCTCGCACCAGTTTAAAAGTTCTCTCTGCACCCCAATGTCCATGGTCATCATGCAATGCTCTCAACACACCTACTCTGTGTTTGGTGGGGAGGAACAACTGTTGCGTTTCTTCAGCATTGTTCGAGGGGCCCCTTCGGTAGACCACCACATCCAGCATCTTCAGCCGCTCCCATTCCTTGTATACCAATCGGGCTCCTTCAGGGGAATTAGTCAGTAGAAGTTCCCTTTGACCCGCGTTCATAGCTTTCATTGTCAAAGCGATCAGAGGATCTTCAGCTTGATCTGCTCTCAGATCCTGCTTCGAGAGAGTAGGTAGGCTTTCACCCCTCAGCTGTGTAGGATTACAATAAAGCTCTGGAACGCCCACAGCCATAACTCCTATAGCTTCTGCTTAAACTGCTCCCTTGACCCGGCGCTCTGCCCCCTGACATGAGGCTTGCACCCCATCTGGAGTCAGCTGAGTCCATTGTGTGTTGTAGGGCCTTCTTGACAAAGTATCTGCATCTCAATTATTCACTCGAGGGCGATACTTAAGACTGAACCGAAACCCTGACAGAGCGGCCAACCACCGATGTCCCGTTGCATCCAGTTTCGCAGTAGTAAGGACGTATGTAAGAGGATTGTTGTCAGTCTTTAAATTCAGACCCATACAGATAATCTTTCAGCTTGTCTACTACTGCCCACTTCAAGGCTAGGAACTCTAGTTTGTGGGTAGGATAGTTCTTCTCTGAAGGCGTAAGGCTTCGGCTTACATACGCTACAGGCCTCAACAATCCATCATATTCTTGGTATAAGACTCCCCCTAGACCTTCTCTGCTGGCATCCACATGCAATTCGTATGGCTTATGAGGATCTGCGTAAGCCAGGATGTGAGCTCGAGTCAGACTCTCTTTCAACTTCATAAAGGCACTTTCACATTGATTAGTCCATTCTTCTTGGATGGATTCTTGAGCCTTCCTTTGCCCTTGAGCCGACCATCTTCGATCAGAGGCCTTGGAGCCTACTCCCACTTCTTTCCGTAGGAGCTTATTCAAAGGTTGAGCTATCTTAGCAAATCCTCCTACGAATCTTCGGTAGTATGAGCAGAACCCCAGGAAAGATCTAAGTTCGGTAACATTCCGGGGTTTAGGCCAGGATGCTACAGCTTCCAACTTTCTAGGATCCGTCGAAATACCTTCTGCCGAAACAACATGTCCCAGGTACGTAACGGAAGGTACACAAAATTGATACTTCTCCAGGGACAGTTTCAACCCCTCTTCATGGAGCCGCTTCAAGACCTTCTCCAACCGTTGCTCATGTTCTTCCAAAGTCTTCACGAACACAATAATATTATCTAGATACACTAACACTTCTATCAAGTTTATATCTCCGACTGTCTTCTCCATTAACTGTTAGAACGTGGCGGGAGCCCCCGTGAGGCCTTGAGGCATTCTGTTGAACTCAAAGAACCCCAGTGGGCAGATGAACGCAGTCATCTCTTTGTCCTCAGGATGCATGGGTATCTGATGATACCCACTTCGCAGGTCTAGTACACTAAACCATTTTGCTCCAGACAAACACTGTAGGGCATCTTCTATCCAAGGAGTAGCATATTGATCTGGAATGGTCCTCTGATTTAGCGTGCGATAGTCTATACATAAATGGATAGAACCATTATTCTTTCGAACCATCACCATGGGAGAGGCATAAGGACTCCTGGACTCTTGAATCACCTTAGTCCTCTGTAGTTCATTTAGCTGTTCTCGTATATCATCCAAGTCTCCCAGCGAAACTCGTCTTGACCTTTCTCGAAACGGCTTATCGTCTTGTAGTCGAATGTGATGTTCAGTACTCTTAGCGCATCCCACGTCTAACTCATCCTTCGAGAACAAGTCCTTCCATTTTAGAACCTGGGACTGAAGTCGTTTCTTCCATTCAGGCGAGATGGGAGCATCTTTAGGATAGAACCGTTCATCTGGAATCTCCTTATTCACTCCCCCCCCTAAATCAGTAGGGGAGAGAGGTGTAACAGAAGCAACTTGTCCGATGGGCATTCATGCTTTCAGGACCACTGGAGAATCAGACACATTACACACACTAACTGAAACTCTTCCTCGTGTCGGTTTCAAAGCTCTTGTAGACATTATCTCAGGGATTACTTCGATTCCAGCCTCACTCCCATGACTGAGATCAGTTTCCAGTACCACATAAGGACCCGGTTGTGATCTGTTCAACTTGACTGAAGCCCGGAAGCTCGCCACTTCTCCTGATTACAGAACCTTCTCTGTTCCTCCCAATCACCACAGATGCCCCACTTTGGCAGGTACCCTCTGTTCTTCGACCATTCGTTGATAGATCGGACGTAACATCGGATGTACTCCTTTGGTAGAACCTTCTTCCATCATTATGGGAGTCAGAAGATGTCTCACCAGATCAGTATTCATCCCCACTATCATAGAACTTCTGCTAGCCCCTGAAGGGCGAGGACACACAATGGCCAATGCATCAAAACCTCCAGACTGTCCGATGACTTCGGATCCAATTTCTAACTTCACTTGTAGATATCCATCATAGGGAAGCTTCTCAGTTCCAATACCCCAGATCTCAAGGTCCTTTAATTTCTTTAAAGGTATGTGCTTCAAGTGCTTTTCGTAGAAGTCTCGATAGATCAACGTCACTTGAGCACCGGAGTCTAACCGTGCTTTAGTGTAGACTCCCTCTACTTGGATTGGAACAATGGGAGAAGGACCTATCAGCTGGTCAGGAAACTTGCTTGTAGCAGCAGGAGATATAAACCCAGTTCGCTGTACTCTAGCCTTCTTCCTGACTCATGGAGGTTTTGGGTGTGCATTGCTTTCCCTCGACATAGGACCGGATACTAAGGGAGTAACTCTTTCAGTCCTGGTATGCCCAGCATTTGGCAAGGATCCGGACCCTTTCGGCCTTTCAGTTCTGGTTTGAAATATGGAGCGGTTTTCGACCGTTGGGCACCTAGTTTTCTCCCTCACTTGGGCCCTCTGGCGTTTCCTGCCTGTGAGGTAGATAGCAGCCCTTCTAAGGCTTTTAAGAACTCTTCAACTCTTTTTCCTTCAGGCCTTTGGTTTTTACACTGCGCTCTGAAATGACCCATCTCTCCACAACTGAAGCATCTCTTCTTTGAAGACGGAGGCGCACTTGCTCATGGTGATTCGTTTTAAGGACCCTGGCCAGATGCCACAGCAACTCCCATTGTCCTCATATCGGTGAGGAACTTCTGCATATCGGTCTATGTCTCTGCCACCTTCGAAATTACCCAGCACAGGTCCGTGTGTGTCTGTTCCAGTTCAGCTTGAGCTTCTTGCATCCTCTTAACAGTCTTTTGTATCTCACTATATGCAGGAATTGTTGACTCTTTTTCAGCACTCTCTGTTGATATAGGAACAACCAGCTGCTCTTGTCTGTCAACTTCGGACCCATAGGCATCCAACGAATCATCTTCAGTTGGCGAATATTCGCTATGTCTCACGGGTGGTGTGTAAGCTCTTTCTCCTCTTCTTAAGGATTTTTCTTCCTCTCTAACAGCTCGAATGAGTTCCAGGTATTTCAATTCTCGGTTACCTTCCCTGGTTTTCAGCTGTAACATCACAGGATCTAGAGGTTGAGAGTCCCTCAATATCTGCTGCATTCTGATTTTATCTACTGTGGCAAGTTCGGTCCCTTTCTTAAGAAGTATCTGGTGCAGAATCTTATCCAGGCGCCTCATATATTCAGTCATTTTCTCACCCTTTTGCTGGTAGGTGTGTTCATACTGGTACAGGAGCTCAGCAGCCTTTTCTGTTCGCCCAAAAACTTCCTGTAATATAGTTAGGAAATCTAAAGCAGTACAGTTTTGCTTACTCAACTTCAGGTTTCTGACAGCCTCTGATGCAGGTCCCTTCAGGCTCTCTGTAATTCTTTGTTTCTTCTGCGCTTCCGGGACGTCCCACTCATCCAGAGCCTGCATCGCCTGTTCCACTCATTCTTTGAAGGTTTCTTCTCCCGCTGGAGTTGGCGCGTTTCTTGAAAAATTTCTCAACCATTGGTAACCAAAGTTAGTGTGAGGAGGGCTTGTTCTTTGACATTTAACCAGCAAATCTCCGATAGCCACAATGAACTCAGGCCCGATCATGGCCAGTGGACTGGGCGTGAGAAAGTTCGCGGGATTGCCACATGGCGCACTTGGCTGAATCAGTTGAACTTCCACATCATCGGTCAGCTTCACACTTGCGCCCTGAAAACACACTGGAACACCCTTTCTCCACTCGAAAAGAGCATATGTGGGAGAAGTATTTAATATCCAGGATTAACCCCTGATGATCTGGTGTCAGTGCGGCCACGGCCCGGCGAATCTGATCTTCGGCCCAAGTGTCTGCAGGAATGTCCATGACTATGCTTAACCCTATCTGGCTATTGTGCTCCTCACACCATTTGGCAGCAGTGTCTGGATCCATATTTAACCCTTTAATTGCGGTATTCACGGAGAATGGAATCCTGGAACGAGCCCCCAAGTGTAGCGCTCACCCCCGAAGGAGCCGCTGAATAACCTCAGGATAGTCTCACCACACTTGGAATTATTACACACCAGCACTGTTGTGAGTTTTCTAGTTTTATATGCTTTACTAAAAGATAAATGCGCGTTGAATGAAATTACAGGATGCGTCATGCGGGAAAAACACGCAGCGGAAAAAGAACGGTTAACCCCCTCAGTTCTGGAGTATAAGTCCCGAAAAATACCTCAATATATATATACATATACAAGGTTTAAGGTACCCCGGTACTGTGTTCGACTGGCCAGTGAACGAATAGAGCAATCTTCGACTAGTCACCGTTGGGGCCCTGTGAATTTAAACAATATTGCAGCGTGCGTTTCTGTTTTGGAACTGTGGCCTGGGAGGCCTCTCACCCATCTGATGAACAAAACTGTCTAGCACTCGATGCCTCGACCAAAATATCTTCTCCGCTTTGTACTGGGACTCCGTGCCACTGAATATGCTCCCTGCTTGCCAAATCTCTGCAACTGGAACAGACGATCAGCCGCCTGCACTCCCAATCGATCGGCGTGGCCTCCTAATGCGGGGTCCTGCCGGAACCAGCTTTTCCTCCAGACCTCTCAGCGCTGCGCAGGTAGGTCCCAACACGATTACTGTCCTGATCTCCAGCACCAGTAAGAGAGCGTCTGTACTCCGGCCTGGTTGCGATCCCTGATAGCTCCAATGTGCGTCCTCCACCTTTCACTGCTCTGCTCACTCTGCCCATGCCTTGCACAAGGCTGCTGATCTCTTTCCTCTTCCTTGTACCACCCACTTCCCGTACTCACGCAAAGGATGATGGTAGATGTAGTTCGGTTTTGTCCGACATAGTCCACAATGTCTCTGTCTCCCTCTTCAATGCACCAGAATGCAGTTTTTTTAAAGCAGCGCTACACTAGCAACAAATTCGCCATATTCAGCTTTGTGCTTCATTTTCAAATGCTTGATCCGATTACTGGTATTGAAAGAACTTATCTTTGTTCCACCTCTAGATATTTTTGCAGGGCAAAGTTTGCAGTCTGCCATGCATACATTGCTCTCATTAATTTTAAAATAATTCCACACCACTGAAAGGCTCCAATATATAAAATACACTCCACCTTGGTTAAAAAAACCAAAAAATAGAAAATTATGTTTATTAGAAGAACTAGCGGAAAGTACTATCAACTTTTCATTTCACTACTTGGCTGGGGTGTTAAACACCATTCCTGTCCCGGTCATTTTTCAGTATTCAGCGCTGCGGTACTTTGACGTTTATTTCGTCATACAACGCTGTACTGAAACTGAAATGATTTTTATTTTATACCATTTCTTGGGGACAGATAGAGCTTTCTTTTGGTGGTATCTGATCACCACTGGGTATTTTTATTTTTTCGTTATACAATAAAAAATTATGAACAATTAAAAAGAAAACCTGTGTTTTCCCTATGTTATGTAATTTTCTTATTCACTCCATCACATGCTCCTGAGCAGCACAGATGCCACATAACCACTCGTTCTCCAGATCATACTGAAAATTATTTTATTTAATTCATTTACATTAATTAAATTGATATAAAGTTGTCCAGAAAATTCAAATGATAAATTCTCATCTTTTTGCTTGAACATTTAGGAAAACCCTCAAAAACAAATAATCAATAAATAAGCACAGACGATAAGTTATTAAAACAGATCACAAACCAAACCGTATGTAAGAAGAATGATTTATCTACACAAAACGTCCCATATCACGTGTTCCTCATCCTCAAAAAGAGCTTCTCACCTCTGGACGTGGTCACTAACCAGCACATGCAGAAACAAAAGCTGATTGAATCTATGTACAAAGTCCAGGTTGGGAAATATACAAGTGTCTTGTGGGTACCGCTCACCTGCTGGGAATGCAGGGTAGGCATAAGTGATGGACTGGGGACTGAAAGGGCAAGATAAGATGCCAACTGATGAAAGTGCATTTCTTTTGTAAGTGGCTGTGTTTTGGGGAGATGGTGGCTGGTGGGAAAATACTAGTAAATGGCATGGAGTCCCAGGTATGCTGCTTAACCCCTCCATGTGAGAGCTTGAATATTTTCTCTCCCCTCTAGTCTTGAAGGGGTTAACCGATCTCACTGTGTGTTTGTGAGTCCAGAGACCCAATAAACCCGGTATTGCGTTTGGCAGCATCTGTAATCATTTAATAATTAGATTTATATATGGAGGGCGCTGAATTGAAACAGGTAAAATTTTCGAATAGTACAAGTAATACTAGTTGAACTTATAGCCTGAGCTAAAAAAAACAAAACTAGGTACTTGGTCCCAGAATTTTAGTATACTGTGACTGTCTATTCACTACTATTAGTAAAATAACTTTTTAGAATAGTAATTGCGTTTCTATACAATAATTAATTATTCAATTGCTCAATGCGCGCCATGCGGTGATCCTGACTTGCTATAACGGTCTTCTCTTCTCCGTCTTCATCGATCGACGTCACAGCCTGAGCCTAGTCATTCATCCATTCAGGCCTCTTCTACTGCTGATTGGCCGAATGGATGATTGACAGGCTAATTCACCAGTCAGAAAGGAGTGGATGGAGCAGAAGGGGCTGAGTTTCTTCGCAATGAAGGTCCTGTGTCTCCGGCGGTTGCGGCGGTTGCAGCGATGGCGTCCCCCCGGCGGTTTCATTCCGCGTGTGCAGCAAAGGTGCTCGGGCTAGGCATCGGAGCACTCGGTATTGGCACCAATATCGATACTAGTATAGTATCGGTGCATCCCTAATTTTTAACAGTGAAGTCTATGGGATACAACATTTCCCGACTATCGAATTTGATATCAGCTATCGAATTTGAAATCAAATCTTGAATTGATATCAACTATCAAATTGACCTTAATTTACAATACAAGTAATAGTCAGCAAAGGACTTTATGAAACAAATTAATTTAATTTCACTGTTTAATTTGACTCAAGTACAAAATCCTTTACACAGCCTAATATTTAAAAGGGATGTGCATTTCGATTCGGACCGATTTGCTTTTTTGACAAATTGGGCCGATTCGGTGCTTCGGATTCGTCCGATGTTCCGAATTGGATTGGCACCGAAATACACAGCATCCGAAAAATTTGTTATTTCATATGAACGTGAAATTTGTAAAATCGTAAGTCATTTTCATTCCATTAGTGATTTCGCTTCCATTTCGGACATTGTATTTTTCGGTTCCATTGCGGTTTCCGTAATTTCGGATAATTTCGATCAAATTCGATAGTTCATTTCTAATTCGATAGTTACTCGATATCCATTTGATAGTTCATTTCAAATTCGATAGTTGATCCATTTTATAGTTCATTTCAAATTCGATAGTTGCAGCATATGAATCCTCACACTGCCGGGCAGCACCTCTACAGTATAATAATGCAGCATGATTCCGCACACTGCCGGGCAGCACCTCTACAGTTTAATTAATGCAGCATATGAATCCTCACACTGCCGGGCAGCACCTCTACAGTAGTGATGGGCCGAACACCCCCTTGTTCGACTCACATTCAAACTTGAACTTTTGAAAAAGTTTGAATTCAAACGCAAACACGATTCAAACTCAATGCAAGTCTATGGGGCTCAAAAGTTCAAAAAAAGGTACTGCCCTGGGGACAGGGAACAATAAAAATAAAGTTAAAAAAAGTTTTTTTTTTTAAATAAAAATAAAGAAATGTGCACCGATTTGGATATCGACTAACTATCGAATTTAAAATGAACTATTGAATGGATATCCATTTGATAGTTCATTTCAAATGTTAAAAAAGGTGTGGTAAATGTTTTACCCCATATGCTTCAATGTTAAAAAAAGGTGTGGTAAATGTTTTACCCCTTAGGCTTCAATGTTAAAAATGGTGTGGAAAATGTTTTACCCCATTGGCTTCAATGTTAAAGGCATGGGAAATGTTTTACCCCTTAGGCTTCATGTTAAAAATGGTGTGGAAAATGTTTTACCCCATAGACTTCAATGTTAAAGGTGTGGGAAATGTTTTACCTCTTAGGCTTCAAAGTTAAAAATATTCCTGTTTTAATTAAATATCTAATAAACCGTTGCTTATAATATTCTGCAGTAAAGAATCTATTTTTAGATTTTTTAGGATCTTTTTGAGCATTTTTTTATATCAATTCGAAATTTGACCTGAAATTTTGAATCTATGCGAAATTTCAAATCGATATCGAATCAATTCACCGAATCAAAACGAAAATGGTCCGAAACGACCCGAAACGAAAAAAAACAACTGGAAAAAACCCCCAAACAAACTTTTTAGCGGTGCACATCTCTACTGACCATCACAATGTTGTAGATCAAGAGTTGATGGACAGAGTAAACATCTACCTTTATTGTTCTTAACTCTCCTCCTGTTCAGATACATATATCCCCAAAACTTCACCTCTGCTCTGATTTGTAATGCTTTATTTGCCACTTATTTATCATCAGCATACAGGAGACCTGTCCAATGTCTTCCCACCATATGTGCTTATTTGTACTTCAAGTTCTAGCGTAGCGAATGGAGTATGGAATTGGATAAGCGTATTCTATTTTCAATCTAGCATGTTCTGCTTTCATATAAGAGACAATATTGCCATGGGCTGGGAGACCTTGTTTATTTTGCTACAGAAAGGGACTGTATGACTGTATAGAATCAATGTGTGGGCAAGATACAGGTTGTAAGGTTTCTGTGATCATTACGAACCGCGTGCTGTTAGTACCTGTGTTCTAAAATTATGTTCATGTTTGTAACATATTTCTGTTTTGTTCTCTACTACAGTTACATTCGAAACACAAATTGTTTCAACCATGCTTAGAGCACTACAAATAGCTCTCTTGTTATTGGTGTCCATGTTATTTGGATTTTTCTATGGAATTACCATGAAACAGAGGAACATCCTCCATAGCATTTTACATTTTCGAGACAGCAGAACACTGAGCAACTTAACGCCTGTGCAAATTATGACTGAGTTTCAAGAACCCACAAGAACTGGTTTTACCAGCATCAAACCCACAAGCCCTCAACAGACAACCCAGAAGAACTTAGTAACGGAACAAAACGGCATTTCCAAAACAAGCAAAATGTCCACTAATGCAAAAAACATAAGATTGAACGAAATTAATCCATTGTACGTTCTAAGACATGGCAATGGCATTATATTTCTTGAGACTGGCGACAGGACGCAGCCACCTGCCTTAGTGCTGTGCGCACTTGAGTCAGCTGCTCGTGTATATCCTGAAAGACCAGTAGTTTTCTTTATTAAAGGATTGTCTGATGTAAATACAAAGTACGATGAAGAAAATATACAAAGAAAATTTCCAACCCTCTCCTCGTTTCCAAATATATACATTTTCCCCTTAAAACTGGAAGAAGTGTTTAAGGACACACCACTGCTCAGCTGGTTTCAAAAGGTACGTTTCTGTAAGCAGTCTCACTGTGCAGGTATACTGCTAATAATGATAATCTAAGTGTATAAGAAATAAATAATAATAGTATAATAAGTGAAATATTTTTTTATTTGTGTATGTTTCAAAAGCTTATAATAAAAATGTTTTCTTTAATTGTGAATCCCCTGACATGCTATTTTCAAGGCTAAGAGGAACCAAGAAGGCCAACACTTTCAGGGCCACTGAGACTGTTGATCAATCCGACAAATGAAAGAGTGCAGAAGGTGCTGTGGCTGTATAAATCAAAGCTCTTGTTCATGCAGATGCACCTAGACTGCTTGACTCCACTCACATGTTCTCCAAATGTTTCCCACAACTTACCCACAGCTATTATACAAATGGGCCATCTGCCCGGACCTCCCCACCCTTGATGACAGAAAAAGATCTGTTTAGCTGACTGAGCACTTTATAATGGCTGTGTCTGCATAAAGCTGAGTTCTGATACATACAGACACAGCTTGAATGTATGCCACTACCACCACAGTCTCCCAAATCTTATACATGGGCCTTCCACCGTATCCCAGCACTTGAAATAGGACACAGTTCCTCCTTCTGTCATGGCAGGGTGCCGAGGTGGATACAGTTTAAATGTATTTGCTCTTACAATGGAAAGTTTTCAACCCAGAAACAAAACATTCCAAAGACAAAATAAATATGGATACCTTATGGGCTCTATTACATTCTTCACACAAAAATGCACGCAGAATGTGTGAATTTTTGTGCAAAGCGTTAAATGTTTACGCGCATAAAATAACGCTGGTATTACAATCCTCGCACATTTTTTCATTCGTCAAAAAATAACGCTCGTAAAATGGACGCGCAAAACGCGCTCGCAGCTACGTTGCGAGCAGAAATCAGTGTGTGGACTGTTTTTTCACGCGATTCAGCCAATCAGAATTAAGAACCACAATTGCCTCGCATAAAGTTTTTGCGCCTGTCAAAGTCAATCTACGCATACATGCTGCATCAATAAAAAAAACACGCACAACTTTTCAAATTTATTGGTTTGGTATGTGTAGAATGTGTAACTATACTTTGCTGCATATTTTTTTTGTGCTAGTGTATTTGGTTTCCACCAGATTGATAGAATTTGCCATTAACACTAGAGATGAGCCGAACACCCCCGAGTTCGGTTCGTATTCGAACCCGAACTTTCCAAATGTTCGAATCCGAACTCGAACTCGAACGTTTTTAAAGGGACATTGAGTATTTCATGAAATAAGGGTTAAAAATAAAAATGAAAAATTCCTTCAAATATCGTGCCTAGGAGGTCCCCATAAACTGCCCGTGAAGTGGTGGATTTCTAGGATGTATAGAAACACTTGAAAACAAAAAAATTACGTTTCAAAGGACGATAAATGCTTTTCCTTTAATCTATCCATAAACAACTGCTTGGGGCGGCAGTCTGTATGAAAAGAGGAGACATTTTCAGACACGTAGAAAAAGTTTAGTGATTTTTTGGCTAAATTATTGTGAATTTCATCCAGGCTTTGGATGAAAGTAACAATAGGTGCTTTAAAATTGGGCCTTTAGCATCGGGAACAGTGCCGTCACAACGTAACCCCTCTGAGAATATGAATCTGATACAGGCGTCACTGGCAGTGCACCCAAATATTGTGCTTTTGGTGCCAGGCCTGCAACTGCATTCATACATTAACCCCTCTGTGGTATTGTGGAAGAATAGAGGGGTGGACCATGTGGTCCTATATTAAAAATATATGAATCTGGTAATGGGCGTCAGTGCACCCAGATATTGTGATTTTGGTGCCAGACTGCCAGGCCAGCAAGTACTATCATACAGTAACCCCTCTGTAGTATGGTGGAAGAGTGCAGGGTTGGACCATGCGGTTCAAAAAATTTAAATGATATAAATGTGGCACAGGCGTCAGTGCAGCCAAACATTGTGCCTTTCATGGCATCAAGTGCCTTCACACAGTAACCCTTTTGTGGTATTATGGAAGAGTTCAGTGCTGGAGGTTTTGTGAATGCAGAAGACATCCCCGATCTATTCCGTTACTTCAGCATCAGGGGATTGATAGCTGCTGATCCAGGACTGATTCATTTTTATAAATGTCAGCTGGTCTACAGAGTCGGTGGACAGACGCACTCTTTTGTCTGTGACAAAACCTCCAGCGGCACTGAACGTCCTATCGGAAAGCACGCTAGATGAAGGGCAACCTTGTAGCTGCATAGCATATTGGCTAAGTTCTGGCCAGTGATCGCTTTAGAGTGTCCTCAAGTTTTTTTATCCTGTGCTCCCTCTGTGCAGGCAGGATGAGCTCTGCAACTTTACCCTTGTATCGTGGATCAAGAAGGGTTGCCAACCAGTAATGATCCCTCTCCTTGAAAGCACGAATCCTGGGGTCCTTTAGCAGGCTTTGCATTATAAGGGAGCCCATGCAGCGTAGGTTGGAGGTGGCATTAGCTTCCGAGTCTTCCTGGTCAAGTGAGGATGACCCCTTTCGTGCACTTCCTCCTCCCAGCCACGCACTAGCCCTTGTGTTTCTAGGCAGACAAAACCCTCCCTTGAGGAATCCCCACCTTCAATGCCCCCACTACTTAAAAATTCCTCCTCCTCATCTTCCTCATCATCCTCCTCCTGTCTGATCTGAGTAGGACCTGCTGGAATGCTGTCTGCGGAAAGACTGGGGCCTTCAGAGCTAGGGAAGGCCTCCTCTTCCTCCCGCTGCTCTGCCTCTAGAGCCACATCTATAATTCCCCGCAGAGTGTGCTCCAATAGGAACACTAAAGGAATTGTGTCACTGATGCATGCACTGTCCCTGCTCACCATCCTCGTTGCCTTCTCAAATGGTGACAGTACAGTGCATGCATCCTTGATCATCAGCCACTGCGGGGGGGGAAACAAGTTGACCTGAACCTGTCCTTGTGCCATACTCACACAGGTACTCGTTGATGGCCCTCTGCTGCTTGTGCAGACGCTGCAGCATTGCTAATGTTGAGTTCCACCTGGTGGGCATGTCACAGATCAGACGGTTTGTGGGAAGGTGGAATTCTCTTTGAATTTCTGCCAGGCGAATGCTTGCTGGGAATGACCGTCTGAAGTGGCTGGAGACTTTTCTGGCCTGGCTGAGAAGCTCTGCCAGCCCTGGGTACTTGGTTAGGAAATGCTGTACCACTAGATTTAGGAAGTGTGCTAGGCATGGTACATGCGTCAATTTACCCTTGTGTAGGGCAGAGAGAAAGTTGCTGCCATTATCTCAGACGATCATTCCCAGCTGAAGCTGGCATGGTGTTAACCATCTCTGCACCTTGCCCTGCAGAGCTGACAGAATTTCTGGCTGGTGTGGCTCCTGTCCCCTAAACAAACCAGCTCAAACACAGTATGGCTTCTTTTTGCTTGAGCCATTGCGTAGACTCTGTCAGGCGTCGGTTTAACTGCCACTTCGCCAGAGACAGAGGAGGAGGAGGAGGAGGAGGAAGAGGTGGTGGTGGTGGAGCAGACAGACCTCATACAATCAGCTTTCTGAAGGTGTGGTGGATGAACAAGCTCCAGCACAGAGCCCCGTCTTGGATCCCTCCCAGCTGCAATCAGAGTTACCCAGTGTGCCGTGAAGGAAATGTAATGACTCTGTCCATGCTTGCTGGACCACGTGTCTAAAGTCACATGCACCTTGCTGCTGACTGCCTTTCCCAATGACTCGATAACATTGTCTTCCATGTGCTGATATAGTGCTGGAATGGCCTTGCGTGAATAGTAATGGCGTTTTGTAACCTGCCACTGTGGTACAGTACATTCAGCAAATTCACGGAAGGGAGCAGAGTCCACCAGCTGGAAAGGCAGCAGCTGCAACGCAAATAATTTTACTAAGCTGGCATTTAGACACTGTGCTTGGATGGTTGGGACAATATTTTTTTATGCTGCAGCAGCTGCGGCAACGTAATCTGACTGTGTAAATCTTCAGCTGATGGGATGCTGTCACATTGTGAGGAAGGACCTGGTACATCCATTACTGTAGCATCATCCCTGTCAGTGGAGGTTGTAGGCAATGACATGGCAGGACATACAGTGGTGGTAGAGACAGATGAAGAGGAGGAGGACCTACGCAAAGTTTTGTGCCAACAGGATGTGAGGCAGGAGGTCATATGTCACCTCAAGCACATGGAACCCAAGTGTCCGGTGTCTTTCCCACGCTTAAGCCTCATCTGACATAGATTACAAATAGCAACAGTGGGGTCTGCTACACATTTCTTAAAGAAGTCCCAGCAGACAGCAGAGTTTCTGCGTGTGTGCTTTGAGACAACAGCGCTCTGCACCGGAGCAGCTCTGACATCTGATGCCTTGGACTGGCTAGTGCTACAGTTCGTCATAGAGGATGTTGTGCCTCGTGTTTGCTGTGTCTCCTCCTCCTTCTCCTCCCCCTCCTCCTCACTTGATTCCTCAGTTCGATCTGGCACCCAGGTGGAGTCAGTGACCTCATCATCAATGTCATCTTCACCCTCTATCTACTCATCATTGGAGCCAACTTGGCAGTATGCTGCAGCTGCTGGGGCAACATGAGTGCCAGTTATTTGTGTGTCATCACTGGCACCCCTTCCTCTAGGTTGAATATACTCCCTTCCTCAACCTCAGAGATTGAATCAGAGCACTGTACTTGCTGCGCATCCTCAAGCAGCATGTCACTCTCATTGTAGTCAAACAATTCAGCTGACTCCTCCGTGTGTGATAGCGAGGCTACGGCAGGAGTAGCTGTGGACATGGAGGCTGCATTAGATGCTTTTGCAGCTGAGGTGAACTGTAAAGCACTACAAACCTGACTGGCAGAGGACTCGGAGGATGAGGATGGCCTGGTTAGCCAATCCACCAAATCCTCTGTATGTTGCTGCTGCTTAAGACGTCCAGCACCAGTTAGAAAGGACAAGCATGCCCCTGCAGAGGCACCACGTCCACCACGACCAGAGGCACAGCCTCCCGACTCAGGGGCTGCTTGCCCTCTTATCTGTTTCTGGGAGCGTCTGCCTGTCCTTTTTGTTCTTTCAGACATGGTGAGTGATATATAAATTAAATATATACAGAACTCTGATTCAACTCTGGTGTAAAGATTAAAGATTTACAGAACTCTGGTATAACTCAGTGAGACACTCTGATAGCTGGCAGCCAGTGACAAGACACAGATTACAATTCCCTCCTATAAATCAGTGTGACCATCTGATGGGTGGCAGTGAGAAGCCACAGATTACAAGTCTCAGAAACCTCCTATAAATCAGTGAGACCCCCTGATGGGTGGCAGCCAGTGAGAACACACAGATTATAACAATTCCCAAATATTTTGTAGAAATTTGTGACCCCCAAAATACTTGCTGGCAGTGACAAGACACAGATCACCTCAATTCCCAAATGTTTTGTAGAAATTTGTGACCCCCAAAATTCTTGCTGGCAGTGACAAGACACAGATCACCTCAATTCCCAAATGTTTTGTAGAAATTTGTGACCCCCAAAATACTGCGTGGTACTGGCTGTGTGACAAGACACAGATCACCTCAATTCCCAAATGTTTTGTAGAAATTAGTGACACCAAAATACTGCGTGGTACTGGCTGTGTGACAAGGCACACATCACCTCAATTCCCAGATATTTGGTAGAAATTAGACCCCCCAGACCCCCCAGTAGCTTGGCAGACCGGCAGTAAGAACACACAACAACTATCTCCTATGAAATCTCCTCTCAAATGCGTGCAGAAGCGCTGCGTGGAAACCTTATATAGTGTGCTGCGGCAATTAGCTCTGTGAGCCCATGATTGGGCAAAATTTGCCCAATCAGGACTCTGAGCCGTGATTGGCATAGTGTTGAACCTGTCTTGCACCAGACCTGTGGTCAGGTGCAAGGCTGTAGCCAATTACGAGCTTCAGGTCAGTGGGGAAGTGCAATGTGGTCCATTGTGGTCGAACATGCGGCGAACATCCGGAAATGTTCGGAGTTCGCGAACAGAACGAACAGGCTAAGTTCGGTCCGAACTCCGAACCGTCCGAACCGAACAGCTCATCCCTAATTAACCCCAGCTTTTAGGAGTTGCTAAAATTATGCATGCAAAAGCTGTGCGTTACAAACTGCGCATAGATTGTGCGCTGGTATGCGGATGGTATTGCAAACGCATTTGCGCTCACAATGTTAAGTATAGGATGCGCAAAGTACTGTAAACTCAAAGTACAGGTTCACCCGCGGTAGACGTATACACACGTTTGTTGCGCTGAGATTGTAATTCGACGTTCTGCGCAAAGGGTTTTGCCCCTCGCGTTAATGCGTTTTTCGCAGGCACAAACGTACGCGCGAAGAATGTAATAGGGCCCTATTTGCTTTGGGTTACGGTTGGTACACCACCTTCAAGATATCATGAAGCAACTTTGGAAGGGGGGAAGAATTTAAAACTACTTTGGTAGAATTTATATAGAAGAAAAACAGATGTTTCCGAACCTAGAAAATAATTTGTTTCCATATAATTAATTATAGGCTGGGCACCTGTTATTTGGATTTCTGTAATGTGGAATCTCCTAAAAACATAATTTTTGTAGTCTTCTGGATTTGATTTTTACCTCACCTTCCTGACACAATGGCTGGCACCTTCTTCGGGTCCAGTGCCCCTCCAAGGGCTGCAACACTGCGAGATACACGCTAGGAGACTCTGTGCAGCTCCAGCATGTGCCATGCTGCACAGAGTCAGCGAGGGACACTATGGCTCTGTACAGTATGTTCCTCACAAAGTACTGTACAGTGTTTCAAAATGTGTATTTTGCTGGTGCTGCAGCAGCCTTTGCCTCATGGCTCCTCCGCCACTTCCTGCTCCCCTCTGGGATTGGATTTTTCTAGATTCCGTAATTTGGAAGTATCTGGAATATCCGGGTCCCAACCTGTAATAGCTGCATTAACATAAACTAAGGGCCACATTACATTCTTAACTCAAACGATAACACTCACTTGCCTGAACATAAATGTTAGCTGGGGTGTTTACTGCATAATACAATCCAAACGCAAACGGTTTAAGTAATCCATTTGCGTTTGGTACCTTGCGCTTTTCAGCACGAGGTTACTGTACTTTGTGCTCCTTATACTTAAAATGGGGAGCGCAAAGTGTTAATCCTCGTTATTATTACAATCTAGCGCCGATTAACGTCTGGCTGTGGTTAGTAGGCTTGTGCACCGATTTTTTTTTCTGTTCGATTTTTCGGATCTTTAAACTTTTCGATTCGGCTCGTTTCGACCGATTTCGGCTTCGATTCGATTTGGTTCGGGTCGTTTTTCGGGTACATTTTTTTTCGGAATATCGACCATTTTTCGTATTTTCGTGTCATTGTGCTTGTTTTTTGTATCAACTTTTCGTGTTTTCGAAAATTTTCGTTTTTCGGAATTGTACATTTTTCGGAATATCGACCATTTTTCGTATTTTTCGTGTCACTTTACTAGTTTAATGTATCGACTTCTCTTTTTTTTTCGTAAAATTTTCGTTTTCAGAAAATTTTCGTTTTTCGGAAAATTTTCATTTTTGGAAAATTTTCGTTTTTTTTGGAACGTCTGTTCTCCTCGTTTGACACATTTCAAGTCCATTCGAAAAATCCGAAAATATTTCGTTTCGGCTCGGAAAACGTTTCGGATCTGACATTTTCGGATCTAAAAATTTTCGGAAATTCGGCCGCATCCGAAATCACGAATCGGGAAATTTCGTGAAAATTCTGAAATTCCGAAACCCGAAACGCACATCCCTAGTGGTTAGCAAAAAGTTATCCACAGCCAGGACTTGGTGTTAACAGATTGCGCTTCTGCAGAATCTGTTAACACCATTCAGAAAAATAAAAAAAATAATGCTATACTCACCTCCTGTTCCGCAGCAAGGACCGCGGCTCCAACCACATCCTACGTCTGGCGGGAGCAGGGAAAGATTGGGGGAAAAAGTCCACCAGTCTCTCATATCAGTCAGATCCGGCTGGTCATGTGACCGGCAAGGAGAAACTCAATGGAGTCATATGGACTCCATCAAGTGGATGCTCTCGACTGCGCTCAGTGCTGCCGCGAGAATTGTGGGGGTTACTGCGTGGTAACAATGCAGGCAGCATTTTCTGCACCTGCATTTTAATCCAGCGTTAAAATGTGGGCGCAAGGGGGAAAACTGTTGGCACAGTTTCTTCCCTTGCGCCCGCGTTTTAACACGAGAATTGTAATAGAGACCTAAGGCTAGGGTCAAACAAACGCATTTTTCGCATCGTCCGTAAAAAAGTGCGTCCGAGCGCATTGACGTATTTTTTCACGTTAGCCACAAAAGCGGTCATACGATGCGCATTTTCGTGCGTGATTTTTTACAGATCTTCAATAAAATGAGAAATATGAGTAACCAAATCAATTTGTATGTTATGTAGGCCGGACATTAGCAACGTCTGACATCTCCTAATCACGAACACACGCCGGGGCGCAGCACACTCTGTTCCTCAGTACTAACGGTTCTACGTTCTCGAAAAAATGCGTTCGTTTGCCAAACATTCGTATAAATTGCTTTGCCTCTTTCTGCCTAATCTTATAGGTTTGCCTATCTTCTTCACTTTGAGTTTTTTTATAATTATTGAATGCTATCTTCTTGTTCTTCACTATTTTGGCCACTTCTGTAGAGTACCACAGTGGTTTCTTCCCTTTCTTGATTTTGCTAACAAGCCGAATGCAACTGCCTGTGGCCTCCAATAATGCCTCCTGTAAATAATCCCATTTCTCCTGGACTCCCTTTAAACTCCTCCAGTCTGATAATGACTCATTCACACAAAATCTCATTTTGTTATGTCCCAGTTATTTTTCTCACTGAACCATGTCTCATGTTAACTCTGTTTTCTTTATCCAGACTAACCGTGATCTTGAACAATACTGGATACATGTCAGTTCAGATGGGTGTAGATTGGCTCTTATATGGAAATATGGCGGCATTTATATGGACTCAGATATCATCTCCATTCGTCCAATTCCAGGCCATAACTTCCTTGCAGCACAATTTCCTTTAGAATCAAACAATGCTATTTTTGGTCTATCTACTCACCACGAATTCCCCTGGGTAGCCATGACAGATTTTGTAAAGAACTATAAAGGAGCAGTGTGGGGTCATCAAGGTCCCCAACTCTTTACACGTGTCTTGAAGAATTACTGTGACTTTTCAAAATTTGATGGAATTGAAGACATTGTTTGTGGAAACATCTCCTTCTTGAACCCGCAACGGTTCTATCCTATTTCATACCCACAATGGAGAAGATACTATGAGATCTGGAAGTCGTTTCCAACATTTAATGACAGCTACGGTTTGCATCTGTGGAATACAATGAACAAAGAACAGATATCTATGGTACCAGGTGATAAAACACTGGTGCAGCATCTATATCAAGAATACTGTCCCACTACATATGCAGCCTTTGCTACTAATGAGAAAATTCCTCATTAGTGGCAAAGATTAATTATACAAAATGTTTTGCAGAATAATTTAAATTACTCGCTACTCAAGCAGTTATAATGGGGGCATTGTATTCTATCCTTCCAGCACCAAGTGAACTGCTTACTATATTTATATCCTAACTCCAATCTATCCTTCTACTTGGGAAGCATTAACAGTAGGAACCAGAAGACCATGCTCAGAACTGCAAGGGTGCACTAGTGCCACCCATGTCTATTATCATTCATGAGTAACACAGATGTGTAGCACTGATGGTGGGCATTAGGTTGTCATCGGCATTCACAGTTACTGTCGGGTACGGTGACAACTCATGATATGTTCAGGGGACCAGTGGCTCCAGGGGTCCCTGTCCCTTGCCAATGCCCTGTGCAGCTTTTCTAAATGCCACAGTTATAAGTGTCCCTTCATGCCACACAGGACTGATCCACAAGTATACGAACAGGTTTAACGGTGGGCCACAGCATCCGGAGCCAGCAAGAGCACTCTGGCTCATCAATGGGAGAGCGAATGGAAGGTTTGCACCAAGTAGAGGTGCGGCCTGAATGTTCTCCCACCACTGAACATTTTTCATTCTCTTGATGGTCCACTGGTGATTTAGCGCATTCCCATTAAAATCAGGTAATCAGAAGAGGAGGCAAAATTGTTATTTTAATTTGTTAACTGAAATGGGCAGCTGAGGAAAGGGGGCTCTGACCAGTAGTTCAGCAATGGGCCACAGGAATTCTGATGGCAGCCCTGCGGGGCATAGTGAAAAAGCACAGACTGAATTATATGTGTTCTCTGTGTTTCTCATGGTTGTCAATAAACACAGATGGCACTACTGCACCTTTGCATTTCTGAGTATGATTTCCTAGTTCCTAGTGTGGCTATGGTTATATTTTACACTGGTGGATCCTGAGTGTATATGGGTTGTCACTGCTTTATATGTCCATCACCTATTAAAGGAATATAAATGAACTATTTGGCTGTTGAAGCCTAAACAGTAGAATAGTATCAGCCTTTCCAATCCTACTGCAGGGGAACTCTGAGGAAGAAAACTATTATTGTTTTTGTGAGTAATTTAATTGTATTTTGGATTGATTTGTATTTAGTTTTATGAGTTATTTCTTTTTTATTGGTTATTTCAGAATATTAAACAGATTACTACCAATAAAATGAAAGTCTCCTTACTTATTTATTGTTTGGGCATTTTTCTGGAATTTCTGGGTGAAAGTTTAGGTTTCCTAATTGTTTTTTAAAAAAAACTAGACTTTTTCCTCCATAGCTTTTACTGTTAAATATTAAATGTAAATTGTAATTAAATATTTCTAAAGCCGTTTAATATTTTCAATTGCAGCAAACAGACATTTCTTTTATTTATTTTTTATGATTATTTTGGGATTTTGCGAGAATTTGTGGGTTAAACTTTATGTTTTATAACTTATTTTAAAGAAACTAGCTTTTTTTCACCATAGCTTTCAATGTTAAAAAATCCCCCTTTTTATTAAATATTTCTCTAAAACCGTTTAATGTTTTCAATTGCAGCAAACAGCCATTTCTTTAATTTTTTTGGGCATTTTTTGATTAATCTTTAGGATTCCTAAGTAATTTTAAGTGTAACGAGGTCTGTTTTTTTCTTTGCTAAACACATATAGCTGGATTATCTTCTTACAGTCCGTAGGTGTTCAGTAATGAATTTGATATATTTTTTCAGGTCGGTGCTACAGTGGAAAGGGCAGCAGGAGATCAAGGAGTTCAATGCGTGGCTTAAATCTTGGTGCAGGAAGGAGGGCTTTGGGTTTTTAGAGCACAGGGCTCATTTTGCACTAGGGTATAATCTGTATAGTCGTGATGGATTGCACCTGAATGGAAGAGGGTCTGCTGTGCTGGGGGACAGGATGGTAAAAAGTTGGAGGAGACTTTAAACTAGTGGAAAGGGGGGAGGGATACAAAAGCTTCCAAAATGGAGACAGAACAGATAGTGGAAGGGTTTCAGCTCAGACTAAGGGTGGTGGAGCCGGGGGATGGGTAATGTCAGAACAGTGGAGGCATGCAATGTAAAGTCGCATTCAGCATGTATGGGTAGAGACAACATTATATGTATGCTTGCTAATGCAAGGAGCCTCAATAACAAGATGGGGAGCTAGAGGCAATAGCATACACTAAGCAATCTCTATATATAAAATCGTTTTTTCCGTCGCTGCGTATCCGGATGTGCAGCTTCGAAAAGAAAACTCCCAATCCTTCCCCCACACTAACATCCAGCGTGCGAGAGCTATTATGTGAGCGGAGAGTAGAGCATCCATGCCCGGAGCAAAGCCTGTGGATTGATTTATAGGGGCTAATAAAACCCATGGATCTCTCCCAGGGACCTGGCAAGGAGCAGGGGGGGGGGGTAATCATGTGTGCAGGCAGCCAAATCTGGAGAGGATAAAAGCAGACAGATGAATAGTACCTGGAGCTGCTTCCACTCGCCGTGTGGCCTGGGGCCAGTGAATCAACAGAGTGACGCGTTCAACGGCCGCTCAGGGTAACTGAGACTCTCAGATCAGGACAGCGGTGGGTTAATGAGAATCAAGGAACTCGCTCAGCTTTATCCTGTATCACTGCCTGATGCCCCTCACTGCGTGGACGGGCAACGCTACCTCCATTAATATGCAGACAGTGGCTGCGACCTCACACTTATTCTCCTCTGCTTTCCCATTTCCCAAATTAATCTGGCAGTTGGTGACAATCCCTGTAACAATCATATGATTCTATTTATGATTTCAGGCAATTGATAGTGACGGCGTTGGTTTCGTATTAAACCCAGAGTTTGAGTGATTCGAGTAGTTGATGAAAGCTGATATTACACCCATGTCCAGTGTGATTCTGGCAGTTGTGACAGCCCACAGTCTTAGTTTAAATTAAAGACATGTACACTTAATCCCACCAAATCTGCTAGACACTGATACTCTAATTTAAAGTGTCTGTCTGTGTATGTGCGTGTATGTATATGTGTTCGTGTGGGTATGTGTGCATATGTGTGTGCGTGTGTGTGAATAAATTTTAATCACAGACTTGCTGGCTATGATATGTAATATTTTTAATTTTTTTGGGCTAATTTCAGACGAACGCAGTCTGAGCGCACAGTGTGTGCATAACGGACGGACGTTCTGACACTCAGATACTGTAGACACCACACGGTCTGTTTTTTATGACGGAGGTAGAAAAAAAAAGGAAACATGGGAAACAAAATTAATATGAAAAAGGATATGAAAAGCCATTTTGTGCGTCAAGGTGCTGGACGTTGCAAATGCACTTCGTCTGACATCTCATCACAAACACACAGAACGCTACGCAGACGTGGCGCACTCTGTGTGTCTGTCTTAGCGGTTTTACGTTCTAACCTAAATTGCGTCCATTTTACACGTGTGCTGTGCGTGCGCAGTTCAGTGCGGAAGTACTTCATGTGTGGGTCTCTATTGATCATGATTCTATTTTACGGTGGACGTTAAACTGTGCAGCAACACGGACATGATCACTGCCTTCATCTGACACCGGCCTTATATCTCCTGTGAGGGTGTAAGTTGGTTGTTGTCATAAGAACAGGAGGATAGGACCTGCCAGTATGGGGTACGTTTTACATCTATATCTCTATATATAAACGTGTTTCTAACGCACCCATCACAGCTGCTTACTCAGCCCTCCCACCGCGGATGGGACAGCAATGGACACTGGCAGCAACAACTGGCAGGGCTGGCAGCAACAACAACATCAATAGACTGCCCTCCAGGCAGGCTTAACACCTAGTATGACAAGGCGTTAAACAATTTAAGGCTGTTAACTTAAATGGTTATGCATTGTTTAGACGGGATAGGAAACATAAGAAAGGGGGTGGAGTATGTTTGTATGTAAATCAGGATTTAAAGCCAAATATTACACACCTGGAAAGCGATGAGGGAAATGTGGAATCCTTATGGGTAAATATTTCTTTGGGGAATAAACAGGGAAGTCAACTATTGGTTGGCATATGCTATAAACCATTTATTTTTTTTGAGAAAGGATATTACCAGGAAGGATACATTGAGATTTCTCTCGTTTTCAAGTATGTCCTGGGTGGCGAGTGTGTACTGTTGGTTGTCTTGCCCAAGGACACTTACTGGAGAGGTGCTCGTCGGGATTGAACCCATGACTCCACAGGCTCTCTCCATGCAGAGCAGTGATGTTACCTCTACTCCACCCAGCCGCCAACCATTGGTGGGTGGTTAGAAACAGAAGAAATTAAGAAAGTGAAAAAATTTACTATTATCGTCTACCGACGATAGCAAGTGACCAAAAGCCTCTGACGGGCTTCTATCCGGTTTTGCTCTCAGATGGGTCTTATTATATCTCTAACACCCAGTCGTTGGTCTTGAGACAAAACCACACCGCATCTCCCATGATGCCATGGGTCAATCCAGACACCACTTTACAGAGATAGACAGAACCGGCAATCCTGGCCAAATGCCAATGTCAGGTCATTCATAATATGCTGTAAACCGGACAGACCAGTCCCTAACATCCCATGTACGGCTGCCCACACCCCGGCCGCCCACCCGTACAATGCCTTCAACCTTTCCACCCCAGCATGAGATTGTGGATCTCATGACCTTTCCACCCCACCATGAGAGTCAACCCTACCAAACTGACACCACCTACCCTTACCCTAACCCTTTCCCCAATGTCCCCCGGCTGAACCCCCCCCCACCCCTAGGAATAATGTCACCTGGATGCTCCCAGCCCCCCCCTCACCACAGCCCCAGGCTGGGAGACTTCACTCCTTCTGAAGTCCCCATTATGTACGTCACCTTCATGCCATCTCAGGCCTCTTCCCTCGTAAATACACTACCCGATCCAGAAAAACAGCCAATGCCCTTTTATAGACGCATGGCCCAAATCCAGAAGACTTACTCTGCTGCCTGGAGAGATCTCTTAAGTTTGTGCAAAATGAAAGCAGGAGATGGGTATTGGCCAATACTGGAGAAAGGATTGAGCTCTGCCCGCCTTGCATCTGATGTCTCATATCAGTCTGGTATCGAGTTCTGCGAACAGCTTAGGGAGTGGGAAAAAGACAGGCTGGCTGACCAATCAACTTCTATAAATGATATTACACAGGATAAAGCAGAATCAGTGGAAAAATATTATGCAAGACTGATGCAGGTTTTCTCTGATATCTGGTTTAACCCCTTAGTGACCGGGCGGTTTTACACAAATCCGTCCTTTAGTGACCGCTGCTGTTTTTACGTTTCTGTGCTGTTTGTGTTTACGTCAGATTTTCCTCTTACTCGTTTATGCAACCCAAACATATTTTACACTGTTTTTCTCATCATTAAATGGACTTTATAAAGATACCATTTTTTTCATCATTTCATATAATTTACTATAAAAAACATTGTGAAATATGACAAAAAAAATTGAAAAAACACCACTTTTTCGAAATTTGACCCCCAAAATTTCTTATGTATCAACAACCGTCAAAAAAATTTAATTCCTTAGTGGTTTCTAAATTTAGTTCTGAGTTTAGCAATACCCAATGTTTACATATTCCTCGCTTTTCTCCTTATCTTATGCAACAATAAGTGAAAGTAGCACTTTGCCATTTACAAAGGGTTTACTTTTAAAAGTAGTGAAAGTGACATTGTAACACTGATATCTGTCACTAATTCCTGAATAACCCTCCACATATACATATTTTTTTAAAGTACACAAATCAAGGTATTAAACTTGGGGTATTTTGACTCTTTCCATGCAAACCATTTTACCACAAATCTATGCCAAAGTTTGAGAAAGAAAAAAGTTTTGGTGATTTTTTTTTAATGCAATTTAAGAGTACATGTACTGTGAAATTCAAGGTTTACTGCCAAAAAGCACCCCAAAATATGTTCAGCAACATCTTCTGAGTAAATTGATACCACTCATGTATAGGTATGTTGGGTCATTTGGGGGCTGATAGGCCTTATTTGGGGGTGCGCAGTTCAGTTTTCCAACTTGGAATTTTCACATTTCGTCATCATGCACCCATGTCCTATTTGGGACATTTTTGAAGCCGGCCAAAGTAATTTACCCCAATCAAACCACATATTTTTAGAAAGGGCACACCTTAGGGTACTTCAAAGAGTTGTATTTTAACACTTTACATGCACTAGCTCTATGTCAAACTTTCAGGTAGTCACTTTTTGTGTTATTTTTTCACACACATTGTACTTTAGGCATGAATTGTCAAATCCAGTTATGGGTTACTGCCAAAAAACACCCCAAAATATGTTCAGCAACATCCTCTGAGTAAAGTGATACCACCCATATATAGATTTGTTCTGTTGTTTTTGGGATGCTACGCCAATCTTTTGACATGTGCTTGTCATTTTTCTAATTTGACATATCTTCTTTGCTTATCTTCTTTTTAGGGGCCTTTTTACATACCCCAATTTTATGAACGTGCATATATTTGGTAAGCTAAAACCCCAAAGTATTGTAAATGGAGTGTTTTTATGCCATGGATGCAACCGTTTGCTCCAAACAAATTGGATACTGTTTGTTGGTCATTTTTCATTTTCACACCCACATCAGTTTTGGACTGTGATTTAGGAGACACTGTTGTTGGTTACTGCATGAAAACTCTCCAGGTAGTTTTCTGCAAGGTCTCCTGAGTACACCCATGCCCCCCATGCATAGGTTTGCCAGGATTTTGGGAAGGTTCAAATACAATTTGTTGTGCCTGGATTTTGGCAAAAAACAGCACCAATTGTAGAACATAAAAATGTAGGAATAAAATGTAAAAGTCTGGTGCAGTAAAAGAAAAAAAAAACTAAACAGAACTAACTAACTAGACTGTAAGAAAAAAAATCACAGATCACGCACAGTGTGATACATCTTGAAACAGTCCCCAAGACACAGACCGGGTTGTCCAGGGCATTCTGGGCAGTAAAAGATTGTGTCTCTCCTCTGCCCCCTCTTGAAACACACCCTGCATCTTTTTTGGGGTTTCTGTTCGCCCTCAGTAGGGGGGATTTTAAAAATAAAATGTGTAGCCCCAACTCTGTCCCCCATCACCGCCCGGGGAGCAGGTGCATCCTGGTACAAAAACCCCGAAATGACCTGGAGCTGAAACTGTATAAAGGACAGCGTCACTCCGGGGTTTGCCTTTTTGCAGAGCAAAAAGGCATTGTGGGTTGCAATTTGCATCAGGTAAATTGCAACCTTTTTGTACCAGGCCCTTGACTTCCGCATAATCTGGTAGGGCTGGAGCAGCTGATCTGCCAGATCAACCCCACCCATATGCCGGTTATAGGCTTTGATGCACACTGGTTTCCTGATGCGCTCAGCTCTGCCACGTACAGAGACCTCCACAGTCCTCTCAGTGTGGATGTTGGATAGAAGGTATACATCCTTCTTGTCTCTGTACTTGACCGCCAACAGCTCCTCTTGGCACAGAGCTGAGGTCTCCCCCCTTTTTAACTGGGTGCGGACAAGCTGTGCTGGGAAACCTACGCGGGTCTTGCGAACAGTACCGCATGCTGCTGTATCAAAACAATACAGCAGCTTGAACAAAGGGACACTCGTATAAAAATTATCAACATACAAGTGGTACCCTTTGTTCATCAGGGGAAAAAGTAGGTCCCACACAATCTTGCCACTGGTTCCCATGTGTTCTGGGCAACCTGGAGGGTCAAGGCTACTATCCTTTCCCTCGTACACCCGGAAGACCTGAGTATACCCACTCTCGCTGTCACAGAGCTTATACATCTTCACTCCATACCTGGAGCGTTTGGAAGGAATATACTACTGGAAGGCTGGGGCCTTCCCTTGTATTTCATTAGGGATTCATCCACGCAGATATTACTTCCAGGTGTATAAGCCTCTCCAAACCTGGTGGCGAAGTGGGTAATCAGGGGGTGGATTTTATACAGCCTGTCAAACTGGGGATGCTCTCTAGGAGGGCACAGGCTGTTGTCACTGAAGTGCATGAAACGCAAAATGTTTTCATACCTTCTACGTGACATTGATTGGGGGTAAATGGGGGTAGAGCAGATGGGGCTACTGCTCTAGTAGGAGTGAATTGAGGGCTTCTTTATGATGCCCATCAGCATAGTAAGTGCCCAGAATTCCAGAAATTCTGGCACATCTAGCGGGGTCCATTGCTGCCTTGCCAAGTAGGAGTCTGGCTTCGCAGCACAATGCTGATGGGCATACCATCATAACGGCCACCAGTTTACCTGGACTGTGATGCCTCAGGGGGCGTAAAACTCCCCGAACCAATTTTCCAAGGCAATGGCCACAGTTTTAGACACCTGGCAAAAAGAGAATCCAAATGTAGTGCTTCTCTAGTACGTGGATGACCTCCTTCTCTGCACCTCCTCTCATGAGGAAGCTGTAGCCACTTCTCTGAGTCTCCTGTGCTACCTGGCTGCACAGGGATGCAAAGTTACTAAACATAAATTACAGTGGTGTCTGCAGACTGTGGTTTTCCTTGGTCGTTGTATTTCCCTGGGCATCAGACACCTGACCAAGTCTAGAGTAAGGACCATTTTGTCTGTTCCCTTGCCTCCAGGAAAGAAGCCTACAGGCATTCCTAGGTCTCATTACATATTGCAGAACATGGATTCCAGATGCATCAGCCCTCATGCATCCTTTGTATGAAGCCCTCAAGTCCGATCCCTTTTTTCTCCCTGATGATGCCATATCCAGTTTTGATAAACTCAAGCAAGCGATCTCTGCCACCCCGGTCCTGGGTTTGCCAAACTACCAGAAACCTTTCAATTTTTTTTTGTATCTGAGAAGGGGGGCCATGCCACAGGCCTTCTTACCCAGCAGCATGGGGGGTGGAACCAGCGAATCGCTGTCAGGGTCGTGGGAATGGGGAGCAGGAACCAGGTGTAGAAGCTATGGTGAGGTACACGATAGGGAGAATCCAATTGCAGAGTGGAGGAATATACCAGGTTTGGTAAACAATAGACATATCAGAGAATTTGCTGTGCAGGTATTCAACTCCTTAAGGGAAGCGACGCTGTGGCAATGATGGTCTGTAAGGTCTGAGTATATATAGGCAGCTGGGGTGGTCACGCCCCTCTGAACGGTGATGACTCGCCTCCCTATTGGTTCCCATCTGGTAGGTAGGCTCACCCTGAGGGCGATCCCAGCTTCTGCCTGTCAAGGACTCAGCCACGCCCCCCAACCTGTTAATAGGAGTCTCCTGATCCACAAATCGGTTTGGGCCACGCCCTCCAAGCCGCGCGGTGAGGAGCCATGTGCCGTGGCGTTCTGCAGCTCCAAATCGGCACCATGACAGGCCCCACTGGCCGCCTGAACCAGGCGCGACCCGCCCAACGCCAGAGGAAGGGACCCAAATGGCCGGGGCAGCGCTACCGCGACCACCGCAGGCGTTGGCTGAGACAGCGAGGCGGCACCAGGTGGGTCCCGAGGTCGATGAGATCCCACGGTGGGACGTGACAATCACATATTACTCCTGCCACCTAGAGCCGGTTGCGCACGGCACCCCGTCATGCCTCAGAGCCGTCTTTGCAGCTCATTCCCTGCTTGACAAATCTTCTGATATTGTTCTGGGGCACCCTCTAGTTGTTGCAGCTCCCCATGACATCTCTGCAATTCTCCAGCAAACCCAGCCCAGACATTTGTCATCTGCCAGGCACTTCTGTCTCCAATGCTCCCTTCTGCTCCCTGATAATGTCACTCTCGCCAGGCGCCAGTGTCTTAACCCGGCTACTCTCCTTCCTTTTCCTGAGGGGGGACAGTTTGGTGACAATGATAATGGCCACGAGACTCCCATGGACCCTGATTTTTCCTGTGGTGACTCCTCTGACCCTATTCCCCTCTATCCGCATGATTGTCTCGAAGCCATGATATCAGAGACAGCCCACCTGCCCTCTGTGCATGATACCCCCTCGAAGCCCCTGATCTGACATTGTAGGTTGATGGCTCCCGCTTCGCAGACGAGGCTGGTAGATTTCATACTGGGTACGCTGTCACCACTGAGACTGAAATCCTTTGCATCTCCCCACTAGCCCCCACTTCCTCTGCCCAGGAAGCGGAACTGTACACGCTCACACAGACCTGTGTGCTCAGTAAAAATAGAACAGCTAACATTTACACCGATTCAAGATACACGTATGGTGTCACATATGATTTCTGTCTAATATGGCGAAACAGGGGTTTCCTGATGGCAGCTGGAACCCCTGTCAAGCATGGGAAAGCCATACAGTCCCTTATGGATTCTCTATTATTACCTAATCAGGTTGCAATACTTAAGGTGACGGCACACAGCAAGCTTAACACCCCAGAAGCCAGAGGTAATCACCTGGCAGACCAGGCGGCAAAACAAGCAGTTAACCAGGCACAGGAAAAGGAACTCGAGCAGCCAGTTCCATTGTTGGTGCAGACTCCCATCACAGAATTACAAATAACAAAGTTACAAGGCTCTGCATCGAGCAGTGAAAAGGCTACACGCATACAGGGACTCCTCTTTATGAGAAACAAAGTGTGTCTTCCAAAGGCCCTCTATCCGGCTGTTGTACAATGGGCCCATGAGCCCTCACATCTCTCAAAAATGCTGATAAAATGCCCTCATCAGCCAGCACTACTACGCCCCAGGCATTTCCACTCTCACTGCCTCGTACTGTAAATCCTGTGCTATCTGCGTCAAATGTAACCCTGGCAGACCTGTGAAAATCCCCAAAAAACACCTGGCTAAGCCTTTATATTAGGGATGAGCCAAACACCCATGTGTTCGGTTCGCATTCGAACTCTAACAATTTCAAAAGTTCGAGTTCGGACGCAAATCGGTTCCGAATTCAATGCAAATCAATGGGAGCCGAACGTTCGATTTTTAGAGTGCCCTGCAAGAGGGCATATATGCAAGATATTTGCCATAAAAGGTGTATGGGGTCCGGGTAGTGCCCTGGGGGACAGGAAATAATAGAAAAAAAGTTTTAAAAAATATGTTTTTAAAGGAACAGTGATTTTTCCATGAAATAAAGGTTAAGAATAAAAACGAAGAATTCCTTCAAATATCGTGCCTAGGAGGTCCTCATAACCTGCCCGTGAAGTGGCGAATTTGTCGGAACAACCGGTGCATTAAAATTGGACCTTTGGTGCCAGCTAGTGCCTTCACACTGTAACCCCTCTGAGGTATTGTGGAAGAGTGCAGGGGTGGACTCTGCATTCAAATATTAAAATGATTGGAATAGCTGCACACAACGCGCCGGTGTATGCAGCGTCTAACAGCGTGGGAGACGGGAGGCTGCGCTTGTTGGTGGATCCAGGAATCAGGTAAGTAATAGAAAGAAAAAAAAGGTTTTATTTTATGTTCCTTGGGACATTTAAAAATGTTCTCAGATTTCATTTTTTTTTTAAAATGTGTCACCTTACCTTAGCCTGGTGGTCAATCAGTGGAGGCTCCCTGGATCCTGGTTGTGGGGGGTCTACCATGGCCGCAGGTGCAGTGGCTCCCTCCCTGCACCGCCTCTCTGCCACATGCACCCGGCCGGCTAGCCCAAACAGTCACAGCTCTGTCATCCGGCGGCCGCATGCTCAAATTCCCTCAACTCTGGTATAAGTCAGTGATACAGCCTGATAACCTTTGCAGTGGCAACACACAGATTCAAATTCACAGATCTCTGGTATAAGTCGGTGATACAGTCTGATAGCCTGGCAGCAGCTGGCAGTGAGTAGACACAAATTACAATTCCCAGATACCTGCTAGAAGTACGTGGGACCCTCTGATAGCTGGCAGTGAGAAGACACAGATTACAATTCCCAGATATCTGCTAGAAGAAAGTGAGACCCCAATAGCTGGCAGTGAGAAGACACATATTACAATGCCCAGATATCTTCTAGAAGTATGTGGGACCCCCTGATAGCTGGCAGTGAGAAGACACAGATTACAATTCCCAGATATCTACTAGAAGAAAGTGAGACCCCAATAGCTGGCAGTGAGAAGACACAGATTACAATTCACAGAAATCTGCTAGACGTCTGTGAGACACACATAACAGAACAATCTCCTCTCACTCCTGCAAAAAAAACCGTGCTGGGGCTGCGGGGAACCCTTATATAGTGTGCTGCGGGAGTTAACTCTGTGAGTCCATGATTGGGCAAAATTTGCCCAATCAGGACTCTGAGCTGTGATTGGCATACTGTTGAACCTGTCTTGCACCAGACCTGTGGTCAGGTGCAAGGCTGTAGACATGTGCATTTGTTTTAGTACTAAAACGATTTAGTCCGAATTTTGGGATAATTTAGTTTTAGTATGACTCAAGAGATACGAAACTGCTCAGTCCAAAAAACGAAAGAAACTAAAATAAAATGCACTACATTTTAGTTTCAGTCCTTTTTGTGATATTACATTGATGAGTGAAGGAGACCAGTAATGAAGAGCGCAACATCGCAAAGCTACAGAAAAGGTTTGTATGCGTAATCCTTCCCGACCCCCTACCCATAAATCTGACAGTGATAGAGCTCCAGAATACTCACTCGCAGCACAGACAGCCAGCACAGGAGAGGAAACCTTTACTTAACCCTTGCATGTCTATGAGGCAGACAAGATGATAAAAGCAGCTGGAGAAGGAAAACATTCAAATAAATCACACGGAAAGCTAATGACAGAGGAGGGCTGGATAGTAAAAACCCCTTTAAAACAAGCAGCGATGGGAGAAGAGAGGGACTTTATAAAACATATGTTATCTCCCCTCCCACTCTGCATAATAGGGGCTTAGGTCTGATACATTTTATATTAATGAGAACCATATGAAACGCTGGTATCAAATATTAAATAAATGCTCTTTGGACCTTATTGCCCTCACGGTCGAGAGTGTGGGTGAAGAACTACAGGATTTATCAAGGGATATTGTGGAGACTAGAACAAATATTACAACATCTACTAATATTGAGAAGTTAAATCAACTTACTCAAGAAATTAATGTGAGAAATGAGAAACTTAAAAAAGAAATCCAGACCGTTAAAGTTCGGAAGTTCAGAAGAGATACCCTGGACTATCAGTACAACCGGGTGTATAACTGGAAGACCAGCACTAAACAACAGAGAAAATTTAAATCTACCCGCCCTGTGGCACTCGATAGAGACACCATCTCTACAGCTTCAGCGAGTGACTCCACTTCTTCTATTAACTCTGCGGTGCCTTTTTTAGAGCCAGGCCAAGGAAGAGAGGATGTCGGGGATCCGGTGCCTCCAAACAGCACTCCACTAATCCAGAGCAAATCTATGGACACGAGGGGCAAGCAGAAGGAGAGGGGAGTGGCAAAGGGGTACTAAATTTGTCTAATATGGCGCTTACATCAGATCAATCTTTGGTTCTGAGTAAGGGGCTTAATTTCTCAGCCACATGTGGAGCTGATAAATTTTCAACTTATGTTGATTTACAAAAAATTTTTCGTGTAATTAATCTTACAATTTTCTTTTCAGACAGACAACACCAGCTACCAAACCAACCCCAAAGAACAGACGATGACCCTACTGCAGATGCCTCAGTGTCAGAATCATTTAATCAACCTTATGAGGTGTGTAGACCCAGGAGCCGTTTCTCTCCCATGGTATTCAATCCTTCATCCATTACCTTTATGAATATTGTCAAGAGAGCTATGGATGAATTATCTTGGAAAAAATTTCCCAAGAAAAATAATTTATCCATTGGGGAGAGACGTGCCCTGAAAGAATTAGGTAATAATAGAAAAATCACCATCAAGCCAGCTGATAAAGGTGGCTTGGTGGTGGTTCAGAATACCGAGGACTACCATGCAGAAGTCACAAGACAAACTGTTTGATAGAACAAACTATAAAGTTCTTAAATCTAATCCTACTGCTCAAATTATCACCTTGATCAGAAATGTTGTACAGGCAGCTCTCGATGAGGGGACCATTTCAGATAGTACTGGACAATTTTTGTGTACAAAATTTCCTACCATTCCTGTTTTTTATATCTTGCCTAAAGTGCTTAAGGGGATACTCCCGCCACCGGGGCGCCCAATTGTGGCAGGAACTGATTCGGTTTTTCAGCCTTTGGCCATGTTTGTGGATCAGTTTTTACAACCTTTGATACCCAATGTAAAATCATTTTTGAAAGATACAAAAGATTTCTTGCTGAAGTTACGCGATCTGACATTACCAATTGATTCGATTCTCGTTACACTTGACGTTAATAGTCTATATACGTCTATTCCTCATAATGAAGGCCTTAGGGCCGCAAGAAAACACCTTGCTGAATCGCCCATCTCTAGCAAAATGTTAGACTTTGTGTTAAGTTTATTGGAGATAGTTTTGAAGAAAAATTACTTTAGATATGGCACTATCTTTTATGAACAGAGTAAGGGGAGCGCCATGGGTGCCAATATGGCACCAGCATATGCCAACCTCTATATGTCCTCTTTTGAGGATGCTTACGTTTGGTCCAATAATCCATTTCTGGATAAGGTATTTACCTGGTTCAGATACATTGATGACTGTTTTCTCATTTGGAGTGGCAATGTATGTGAGTTACATCAGTTCCATGAGTTTCTTAACTCCAGGAACCCCAACATTGCCTTCACTAAGGAATACAGTCATGAAAGTGTACATTTCTTAGATGTACTGGTCTATAAGGAGGGCAATAAACTAGCCACTGATCTTTATGTTAAACCTACAGATGTTAACAGTTTTCTCGATTTCTCTAGTTACCACCCAGTGGGACAGAAGAAGTCCATTCCTTATAGCCAGATGCTACGTGTTAAACGTATTGTGAGTGACCATACCAGACTCGACACTAGGCTCCATGCATTGAGCGTTAAGTTTCGAGATAAAGGTTATACTAGAAGAGTTCTGAAACAAGCTCAACTTAAAACTTCGGGAGTCACCAGAGAGGAACTTCTATGTGACGTTCCTAAGAGGAAAATGGACCGGATTCCATTCGTGAGTACATTTTCACCTCTTTCTAAAGATATTAAAAAGATCATTAGATCAAATTGGCATATTCTACAGAATGATAGAGAAGTGGGTCATCTGTTTTCTACACTTCCTGTATTCGCTATGCGAAGGACTAGGAATATACGCGACCAGGTTGTTAGAGCCGACTCTTCTCCCAGAACAAAACAAACGTTTCTCTCAACTCCCGTGCATGGTACATATCCATGCCTACAGTGTAATCACTGTAATGGCATCATTAAAGGCGATACGTGTACTCACCCCCGTACGGGTGAAGGTATTAAACTTAAAGGTTTTTTTACCTGTCAATCTGATTTTGTAGTCTATCTCTTGAAGTGTCCCTGTGGTTTAGGGTATGTTGGTAAAACCACAAGACCCTTCAAGGACCGCATCTCAGAGCACAAGACCTCCATTCGTAGCCTTACATCTGATCTTCCTGTAGCCAGACACTTTCGAGAATTTAGACATAATGTCTCACAACTACGTTATCAAATTCTAGATAGGATTCTTCCCTTATCACGGGGTGGTGATCGAGATAGGCTATTGTTACAGAGGGAGGCGAAATGGACGTATCTGTTGGACACAGTGTCCCCTCATGGTCTTAATGAGAAGCTTGAGTGGCACTGTTTCCTATAGCTGCGCCTATGAGGCATCTGCAGTCTAGGTGAGCTGTTTTTCCCTCCTTCCTCTATCATGATCCTTCTCCTTATCCAACCACCTTATGTCATTTGCTGTGATTACAGATCTGTTCCTTTTAGGACATATATTGTCCCTTTTTAGATTATTAGCGTATGCTTTGTGGTTTATTTTATGTTTCATTACACTTGTCACTTTGGTTATTATTTCTGTAAGGTTAGGCAAAGTTGTTGATTTATTTCATTTTTACAGATTGGACCTGTGCTTTGGTCCTTCCAGACACCATGGAGATGGAGAGATCATTATGAGAAGTTTAAAACCACAGCATTGTATCACTGTTCGCTGAATGTAAACATCAATTAAGGTTACCTATCTGCTGATTGGTTCTGAATTCCATGTGGGCACTGTGCGATTCTGCTCATGCGCGATTCCGCTCTCGCCGGCTTTACGGGGCGGTTCCTGTCTGGTGCTCACTTCCTACATCGAGTGTCCGCCATTGCTATAACGCCAGTTGGCGTTTCTATCGCAACATGAATTTATGTGAAGTTTCTACTACCTACAAACGGTATGAAAGTGTTAATGAATGATTACCGTATTTTTCGCTCCATAAGACGCACCTGACCATAAGACGCACCTAGTTTTTAGAGGAGGAAAACCGGAAAATAAATATTCTGAATGAAATAGTGTAATAATGGATATTGCCCCAGCTCGTGGATATGCCTTAGCTCACACGTGGTATGCCTTAGCTCACACATGGATTTGCCCCAGCTCACACATGGATTTGCCCCAGCTCACACATGGATTTGCCCCAGCTCACACATGGATTTGCCCCAGCTCACACATGGATCTGCCCCATCAGCTCATGGATTTGCCCCAGCTCACACATGGATTTGCCCCAGCTCACACATGGATTTGCCCCAGCTCACACATGGATTTGCCCCAGCTCACACATGGATCTGCCCCATCAGCTCATGGATTTGCCCCAGCTCACACATGGATTTGCCCCAGCTCACACATGGATTTGCCCCAGCTCACACATGGATTTGCCCCAGCCAGCTCACACATGGATTTGCCCCATCAGCTCACACATGGATTTGCCCCAGCCAGCTCACACATGGATTTGCCCCAGCCAGCTCACACATGGATTTGCCCCAGCCAGCTCACACATGGATTTGCCCCATCAGCTCACACATGGATTTGCCCCAGCCAGCTCTCACATGGATTTGCCCCAGCCAGCTCTCACATGGATTTGCCCCAGCCAGCTCTCACATGGATTTGCCCCAGCCAGCTCTCACATGGATTTGCCCCAGCCAGCTCACACATGGATTTGCCCCAGCCAGCTCACACATGGATTTGCCCCAGCCAGCTCTCACATTGATAATTCCCCAGCTCACATATGGATATGGCCCAGCAGCTCGTGGATGTGCCTCCGCTCACCTGCCGCCGCGTTTGTCTCCCTCTGAGCATGCGTCCGGCGGCAGGAAGCTTGGACATTAATATTCAAATAAATAAATGGACCACTGATCAATAAAAGCTACATATGATGTATGGATTGAATGCACATAGTAATACTAGATCTCACAATAAAATAATATAAACCTGACCGTGCTTAAAATCAGTGTATTTTTATTTTATAATCACAAAATGTATGAGTTATGTAATAAAGATGTACTGATTTTGATTTGAAGTGCTTTCAGGTTTGTATTCATATTAACTAATACGTAAAGACAGGATACTGTCACAAGGGTGATTTTAATCAACACATTGATGTATATTACACATGGATCTTTTAGAAGAGCAACAAATTTTTATTTTGTTTGCCTCCGCTCACCTGCCGCCGCGTTTGTCTCCCTCTGAGCATGCGTCCGGCGGCAGGAAGCTTGGGCACTCGCCTGGGGGAGCCACGTGACCGCGATCTCGGGAGATCGCGGTCACGTGGCTCCCCCAGGCGAGTGCCCAAGCTTCCTGCCGCCAGACGCATGCTCAGAAGGAGACGAACGCGGCGGCGGCAGGTGAGCGGAGGTACATCCACGAGGTGCTGGGCCATATTCGCTCCATAAGACGCACCCACTTTTCCCCCCACTTTTTGGGGGGAAAAAGTGCGTCTTATGGAGCGAAAAATACGGTACTTTATTCTCTCCATGTGGGTGTGGGATTTCTGTACCGCCTACCCTGTATATGTAATGTATATAAAGGGTTTACTCTGTATTGTATGTATTGGGGCACTTTGCACTGAGGAAAGGGTTGTATCCCTGAAACGTCTGTATGTGTGGTCTCTTTTCTAATAAATGAGGTGGCACTAGTGCACCTTGGTTTACAGCAGCGCTGTTTGATCTCCTTTTTTGCTTCTCGTGATTGGCATAGTCTTGCACCTGTCTTGCACCTGACCTGTGGTCAGGTGCAAGGCTGTAGCCAATTACAAGCTTCAGGCCAGTGGAAAGTACATTGTGGTGCATTGTGGGCAAACACGCGGCGAACACACGGATATGTTCATTGTTCGCTGAACGGGCAATGTTCAAATCAAACTCATGTTTGGATTGAACCGCCAGCCCATCTCTACTTTATATCCGTTCCAACGTGTCCAAATAGACCATATTCAGATGCCTAAGAGTGGAAGGTACGAATATGCCTTCGTCCTCATAGACAGGTTTTCAGGATGGCCAGAAGCATACCCAGTGATTAATATGACCGCTAAAATTACAGCAAAGAAACAGTTGACAGAGATTGTCTGTAGGTATGGCGTTCCAGAGGTGATAGAAAGTAATCAGGGGCCAGCATTCACAGCAACCATAACTAGGGAAATCTGGATGGCTTTAGGGGTCACCCTTGCCTTCCATGCCCCCTACCTCCCACAAAGCAGCAGAAAAGTCGAGAGGCTAAATGGTACCCTGAAATATAGAATGCTTAAGATGGCGTAGGAATCTGGTTTTCCCTGGCCAGAAAGTCTGCCCATGGCCCTATTCAACATCAGGTATACTCCCAGGGGCCTACACAATCTGTCACCCTTTGAAATACTGTTTGGAACTTGCCCCAGATTAAGGTGCTATTCCCCCCCAGCAGCTGAAATTACAATCTGATAGTCTGGTGAAATATGTCATAAGTGTATCTAAAGTACTAACTGATGTCCATGGTCAGGTCTTCTCTTGCATTCCAGACCCCAAGAGCATCAGCGGCACACATCAACTGGTCCCAGGAGATTGGGTATTGGTCAAGAAATTCCTGCAGAAAATTCCCCTGGAGTCCAGATACAACGGCCTGTCCGGGTTCTCCTTACAACAGCAACTTTGGTAAAGCTGGAAGAAAAGTCCACCTGGATCCACGCCTCTCACTGTAAAAAGACCTGTGCACCAGAGGCAGACCAGGCCGCAAACCAACCATGATCGTGTATATCCTTTTTATTTGGGGGTTGGGGCTAGAGCGGCAATGGGTGGCTGTCTCTCGGGAAACCCAGGAATATGCTTTCTGGTATAACTCATCTAACACTCATGTGGTGACTTACACCTTAGACTATTGTGTCATACACCCCTGCCCAGGTCCCACGTGGCAGTGTGCCTGAAGAAACACTATTCCTCACTATCGTGATCCGTATATATGTGTAACCGATGAGTATTGGGGACAGGAATGTGCTAAGTGGGGAGCGGTGGGTTGGATTACAGGTAATGATTGGGGATACAAGTCACAGAGCGCCCTAGACAGAAAAGATAAGAACGGCAAGTCACTGCTTGCTCGTATGACTCTAAGAATGGGCCCGAACACATGTTTCATGCGGGTAACAAAAGAGGAAAGTGACGAGGGTGAAATTAAACCCAGAATAGGAGAAGGGATATTGAAGCTGATCTTAACAATAGAAAATCCCGGACCTAAAGATGCGGGTAGTTACATTCTGGGTATGCGGGTGAAGGGGGAGTCAGACCATCCAACCACCCCTTTGGGTAAATTCCGCCTACACGATATGTCCGTGCCCACTGACGAGCATCCCCCACGCCAGCAATATAATTCCCTCAAGCCTCAAATTGTCACTCTGAACGACATAGTAGCTATTGCTGACCCCTCTTTTGACTATGGCCACTGAAACAGGATTCTCAGAGATGAATTTATGGTTAGAAAGAATGAAATACAGTGCTCAGTCTCACAACAGAACCAATTGCTATGTGTGCGGTAGTGCCAGACCTCACCTAGGTACGGTACCCCTCAACATTTGAGAATATTGAAGAATGTTTTCTTAGCCTGTTTACTAATAACACCATAGGACAAGATACTTGCGAAGAATGGAAGTCCAAATACCCCCTCCAGACTAAAGCCCCGAACACCGGAGAAGGTATCACCATCTACCCCAGGAATTACACCTGCCACTCTTCATGGGGGACAGGTTGCCGAGTAGTTGGGAACTTCACGAAAGGGTATTGTGCACAATACAGCACGGTAAAAAAGGCGAAAGTACAGAACCAGGTGGTGTCCCTAGGTGATGTCTATTGGATCTGCGGAGATATGCGGATTCGCTCCCGCCTGGCAGGTAAATGGGAAGGTGAGTGTGCCCTGGCTAAAGCCATCATGCCCCTCCATATCCTGCCCTTTGTTGACCTATCTCCTTCCGTCCCAATCCCTGGACTCACTAGACGTAAAAGATATGTGAAACCCATACCCGAGTTTCGACCCTCATGTCCATATATGCGCAATAGGAGTCCCAAGGGGGGTGCCTGATGGATTCAAGGCTAGAGACCAGGTAAAGGCGGGATTCGAGTCACTTATTCCCTTGGTCACCATCAACAAAAACGTTGATTGGATCAACTATATCTATTACAATCAGCAGAGATTTGTGAACTATACCGAGATGCCCTCCAGGGCTTAGCTGACCAGCTGGGCATTAGCTCCACAATGACCTTCCAGAACCGGGTGGTTTTGGACATGATCCTGGCTGAGAAAGGGGGGGTTTGCAAGATGTTGAAGGGGACAGGCTCCTGTTGCACCTGCACCTACATTCCCGATAACACGGGTCCTAATGGAAAGGTCACTAAAGTCATAAGGCAACTGAAGGACCTGTCTGAAGAGCTGAAGAATAACTCTGGTATTACTGATCCATGCGATCAGTATTTTGGCTGGATGAGTGGCTGGCACAAGATCCTTGCACAAATAGGGATAGTTATCCTGGTAGTATTGGTTCTGTTGGGGGGTGATTGTGTGCTGTGTTTTACCCTGCATTAAAAAGACAGTAAAGCAAACTGTGGAGTCTGCTACACCTATTATGGTTAATGATGAAGGTGAGGCATATGAGAGACCACATGCTCCCTTACAGTTAATGCTGTACTCGGAGACCTACTTGTCCATGTACCCCCTCAGGGAGCCCCCAAGGACAGCATCTGACTTCTCTATGCGCTAAAGTCTGTGTCAAAGGGGGATAGATAAGCTATCCTTCGTCTAACGTGCAGCATAAAAGAGTTCTGAGGCACATTGAGACAGATGAGCTAGCCTTATAGGGAAAGAAACGTGTATTTTTGGGGGGGACTGTTATGGACAGGTAATATGTATCTGCTTCTATATTACCCATAATGCTTACAAAAATGCTCATTTACTTTCCTGGTTCATTGCTTGCTAAGTACTTGGTTCAGTTCTTGATATTATACCTTTAAGAAGAACTGTTATTTCAGGAATATTGTATCAACCTTGACCACATGTCTGCCGTTTGTTCCTCATTTGTGAAAGAAGCAGAAGATGGTCGGAACAGAACATTCCGTCTTCGGAACTTTCCAAAGAGTGCTGATAATTAGGGATGAGCTGTTCGGTTCGATCGGTTCGGAGTTCGCATCGAACATAGCCTGTTCGCATGTTCGTGAACTACGAACATTTCCGCATGTTCGCCCACAATGCACCACAATGCACCCTAATGCACTTTTCCACTAGCCTGAAGCTTGTAATTGGCTACGGCCTTGCACCTGACCACAGGTCAGGTGCAAGACAGGTTCAAGACTATGCCACTCACGGCTCAGAGTCCTAATTAAGCAAATTTTGCCCAATCATGGGCTCACAGAGCTAAGTCCCGCAGCACACTATATAAGGTTTCACACAGAGCTTCAGCACGTGTTTGAGGGGAGATTGTTGTTGTGTTAGTGTGTGTTCTCACTGCCAGTCTGCCACCAGCTACTGGGGGGGTCTCTGGGGGGTCTCATTTCTACAAAAATATCTGGGAATTGTTCTCATCTGTGTGTTCTCACTGTCACCCAGTATTTTGAGGGTCAGTAATTGCTACAAAACATTTGGGAATTGAGGTAATGTGTGTCTTGTCACTGCCAGTGCCACACAGTATTTTGGGTGTCAGTAATTGCTACAAAATATTTGGGAATTGAGGTAATGTGTATCTTTTCACTACCAGTGCCACGCAGTATATTGGGGGTCAGTAATTTCTACAAAATATTTGGGAATTGAGGTGATCTGTGTCTTGTCACTGCCAGTGCCACGCAGTATATTGGGGGTCAGTAATTTCTACAAAATATTTGTGAATTGAGGTGATCTGTGTCTTGTCACTGCCACGCAGTATTTTGGGGGTCAGTAATTTCTACAAAATATTTGTGAATTGAGGTGATCTGTGTCTTGTCACTGCCACCAGCAACAATTTTGGGGGTCAGTGAATTCTCCAAAATATCTGGGAATTGAGTAATCTGTGTCTTGTCACTGCCATGCAGTATTTTGGGGGTCAGTAATTTCTACAAAATATTTTGGAATTGAGGTAATTTGTGTGTTCTTCTCACTGGCTGCCACCAAGTATTTTGGGGGTCAGTTATTTCTCCAAAATATCTGGGAATTGAGGTAATCTGTGTCTTGTCACTGCTACCCATCAGGGGGTCTCACTGATTTATAGTATGTTTCTGAGATTTGTAATCTATGTCTTCTCACTGCCAGCTATCAGGGGGTCCCACATACTTCTATCAGATTTCTGCGAATTGTAATCTGTGCCTTGTCACTGTTGCCAGCTATCAGGGGGTCCTATCAGGGGGTCTCACTGATTTAATGGAGGTTTCTGGGAATTGTAATCTGTGTCTTGTCACTGGCTGCCAGCTATCAGGGTGTCTCACTGAGATATACCAGAGTTCTGGAAATATTTAATCTTTATACAAGAGTTGAATCAGAGTTCTGTATATATTTAATCTATATGTTACGGGAAAAACCCGAAGTGCGGTTAATCCTAGGATTACCCGGGTAATCCTAGGATTACCCGGGTAATCCTAGCATTACCCAGGTGTCATTGGCAAAAGTCCGAAGTGAAATGAAATTTCGGACTTTACCCGGGTGTCACGGAAGGGACATAGGGGCTCTGCGCAGCGAGACCCAGGACTCAAACCCAAGACATTTTTAAAAGGACCTTGTGTTCCTTTGAACGTTTGCAGTGTGCGTTTCAATGTATGAACAGTTTATTTTCCTTGCTAGATGTGGTTTTACTTGATGTGCTGTAATAAGATGTACCCTGTGTGATTTTTAATATACTTTACATCGTTTGGTTTTAGTTTAATTTAGTTTAGTGAAATGACATAGCTTTGGTTTTAAAATACTATATTCCTGTAGGTAAATGTGTCTTTGTATATACAGTAAACAAGCTTTGCTGTTGTGTAAATTATGCGTCAGGGATTTTCCCCATTATCTAAGTACATGTTTAATTTAAGGGATCTCTGATAGAGTGTGTGTTTAATCTGATGTGCTGGAACAATAGATGTAGAAATGTTATGTGGACTGAAGGCTAAGAGAATGTGAAGAATGTTGATTGTAAATAACTGCCATACCTCATTGTATGGGTAGGCTCCTAATTAGTATGGGTATGCAAATTATGACTGCTATACTTCAGCATAAATAGTGGCGTTGTTTCATTAAAGAGTTCAGTTCATCTGAGTGTTTGAAACATACAGCTCTGCCTGGTGTTTTCATTTCACGTCGGCTATATATCACCACCACCCAGGAACGGGTCACTCTAACTTTGGCAGAACCTCGATTCGCCGCGCCGTTGCGCCACCTATTTTGGGATACCGCAACCACCCAGAATTGGGACCTCGACTCAGCACCGTGCCAGCATCGTCAAGGAGACTCTACTGAACCGCGGTTCGCCACGCAGACCGTCTCCAGCCTTTCAATGGTCAGTAGATCCGCTGCTCGAGACGCCGAGTGCCGTGCCACTCGGTAGTCGAGCGGATTTCCACCGTGGGTGCCCCATCTACTCTCCAGATCTACACCGCCACGTAGGCTTCTACCCAAGCCGCTCGAGACGCCGGGTGCCGTGCCACTCGGTAGTCGGGCTTGGCAACACCAACGAGGGGGTCAGATAGAGCCGGACCGCAGGCGGATACTCCATTCCGTCATACTGGTGGCAGCGGTGGGATCGCTCTCTGCAGACCCCTAGGAGACTTACGCCATGGCGGGGTACAACCCCTACGACAGGGACACCCTGCGTGGGATGCTGGAGAACCGGGGAGGAACGCCGGGTAACAAGAAGAGGAAGACTCTGATCAAGGAACTGACCAGGTTGGATCGGGACGAGGCGATGATGCCCGTCCCCAGCCCTGTCCGCGCCGAGGTGGAGGAAGATGCTGGCCTCAGAGAGTTGCGGCGTCGGATCGCCCTGCTCGGTGATGCCCCGGCGGAGGGGGCCAGATATCAAGTGGTTCGGGAGTTCTACCGGGAAGTTGAGCAGGAGAAGGAACGCCAGCACGAGCTGCGGTTGGCAGAGCTCCGCGGAGCAGAGACTGATTATGTTGACCCCGAACCCTTCCCTGCGGAACCCTGGGTCGAGGCTCACAGCGCGACTGGAGCTCCACCTGGGGAATCTGCAAACCCCAGTGACTATGCTTGCGGGACTCTCAGCTCGCCTGGAGCCTGTACTGAGAACGTCACTTATCCCCGCGACCCTCGGATGAAGACTCACAGCCCGCCTGGAGCTGCATCTGAGGACGCCACATTCCCCGTTGAGGAGCGGTGCTCCTGCGCTGGCACCTACGCCGACATGAAGGTCGTGTGGGCGAGAGAGCTGCAGGAGGGCCTGGAGCAGGACCAGAGGTCCACAGAGGAGCTGTGGTACGAGGCCCTGGACCATGAGCGGGACTGCCATGGGGTGTACATTCCCTCGGACGCTGTCGTCCATCGGGTGCAGTACGATGTGCGAGCAGCGTTCCTGCAGGGGCGGGCCCCAGAGGAGTGGGAGGACGAGCTCCGGAGTCTGGTGCAGCAGGAGATCGCACTGGACGCCGAGTACCGCGCCCTCCGGTGGCTAACCGCCTCCCCGACCGTGCGCCCTAGTGAAGGCAGTTCCACTGCAGGGCCTCGCTACGGGGGTACGGGGCTGCTCTACGAGGGCATGGCCGCCGACCCCGAGTTTGGAGAGGAGACCGAGGAGCGGATGGAAGACATCCTGGAGCGACGGGAACTGGAGATCCCGTCGGACAGCAGGGACTCTGTGTTCGAGGAGCTGGAGTCCCTAGCCGAGCAAGAGTGGGAGCTTGAGGTGGCTTATCGGAGACTGTTGGACGGCGTTCCGCAGTCGAGCCTGAGCTCCCCGTGGTGGGACGGGTCGGCGGAGGAAGTCGACAGTCCCCAGGTTTGGGACCTATGGGAGGCCGAGGCGGACCCATGGGTGCCGTGGGGGGGACTGAGGAAGTTACCCCCTTCACCCCGCAAGAGGACAGGGTGGCTGAGGCCACGGGTCCAGCGGGGGAGGAGACGGATGGTCCCCCGGGATGGGTTGTGCGCAACCATTGTTTGCCCCGGGGGGTGAAGAGACCATCCTTCCCCAAGGAGATCTCCACCCAGCGGAAGAGCTGGCTACGGGGCAGAGTGCCGCTGGCCTCTGCCCACTATTTAACGTCTGCCAGGAGGAGCAGACGGATGGTTCCCCCGGGATGGGTTGCGCGCAACCACTGATTGCCCCGGGGGTGAAGAGACCATCCCGCCACAAGGAGATTGCCAACCAGCGGAAGAGCTGGCCACGGGGCAGAGCGTCGCTGGCCTCTGCCCCTGCTGACAGTCTGCCAAGTGGAGCAGACGGATGGTTCCCCCGGGATGGGTTGTGCGCAACCCTTGTTTGCCCCGGGGGGTGAAGTAACCGTCCTCCCGCAAGGAGATCTCCCCCCAGCAGAAGAGCTGGCTACGGGGCAGAGCGCCGCTGGTCTCTGCCCACTACTCAAAGTCTGCCAAGAGGAGCAGACGGATGGTTCCCCCGATGGGTTGTGCGCAACCCTTGGTTGCCCCGGGGGGTGAAGTAACCGTCCTCCCGCAAGGAATCCTTCCCCAGCTGAGGAGCTGGCCACGGGGCAGGGCGCTGTTGGCCTCTGTCCACCCTCCGTCGTCTGCCCTGAGGAGCAGGCGAGTTTACCCAAGCTGCTTGTCTCACAGCCGTTGACCCCACCTGACACCCGGGATGTCATTTCTGCGCCCACTTCTCCAGCAGAAGAGCTGGCAACGGGGCAGAGTGCCGCTGGCCTCTGCCCACTCTCCGTCGTCTGCCCTGAGGAACAGCAGAATTTACCCGAGCTGCTTAGCCCGCAGCCGTTGACCCCATCTGACCCCCTGGACGTTGTTCCTGTGCCCACTCCCCCAGCAGAAGAGCTGGCAACGGGAGAGAGGGCCGCTGGCCTCTGCCCATCTCCACAACCCTTTGGCCCGGAGGCCCCATGCAGCCACTGTTTTCCCCAACGGCTGACCAGGACACTCGGGGCGCGTGCACTTGGCACCCGTTTTTCCCGGGTGCACGGTACCACTGGAAACGGCACAGGTGGTACCTCTCCCCAACCACGGGACACTTATTCTGGAGGGGGTACCCCGAAGGACTTACAACCTGCCAGGCACGGCCGCGAGCACCACTGGAGAAGCCTGGCGGCTCGCCTCTTGCCCACGGACTATGGGCCGCAGAGACTGCACCGACTCCCCCTATACGACCCGTGTGGGTCCAACCGGGCTCGTCGGACTTTGGAAAGGGGGAGGAGTGTCACGGAAGGGACATAGGGGCTCTGCGCAGCGAGACCCAGGACTCAAACCCAAGACATTTTTAAAAGGACCTTGTGTTCCTTTGAACGTTTGCAGTGTGCGTTTCAATGTATGAACAGTTTATTTTCCTTGCTAGATGTGGTTTTACTTGATGTGCTGTAATAAGATGTACCCTGTGTGATTTTAAATATACTTTACATCGTTTGGTTTTAGTTTAATTTAGTTTAGTGAAATGACATAGCTTTGGTTTTAAAATACTATATCCTGTAGGTAAATGTGTCTTTGTATATACAGTAAACAAGCTTTGCTGTTGTGTAAATTATGCGTCAGGGATTTTCCCCATTATCTAAGTACATGTTTAATTTAAGGGATCTCTGATAGAGTGTGTGTTTAATCTGATGTGCTGGAACAATAGATGTAGAAATGTTATGTGGACTGAAGGCTAAGAGAATGTGAAGAATGTTGATTGTAAATAACTGCCATACCTCATTGTATGGGTAGGCTCCTAATTAGTATGGGTATGCAAATTATGACTGCTATACTTCAGCATAAATAGTGGCGTTGTTTCATTAAAGAGTTCAGTTCATCTGAGTGTTTGAAACATACAGCTCTGCCTGGTGTTTTCATTTCACGTCGGCTATATATCACCACCACCCAGGAACGGGTCACTCTAACTTTGCGGCAGAACCTCGATTCGCCGCGCCGTTGCGCCACCTATTTTGGGATACCGCAACCACCCAGAATTGGGACCTCGACTCAGCACCGTGCCAGCATCGTCAAGGAGACTCTACTGAACCGCGGTTCGCCACGCAGACCGTCTCCAGCCTTTCAATGGTCAGTAGATCCGCTGCTCGAGACGCCGAGTGCCGTGCCACTCGGTAGTCGAGCGGATTTCCACCGTGGGTGCCCCATCTACTCTCCAGATCTACACCGCCACGTAGGCTTCTACCCAAGCCGCTCGAGACGCCGGGTGCCGTGCCACTCGGTAGTCGGGCTTGGCAACACCAACGAGGGGGTCAGATAGAGCCGGACCGCAGGCGGATACTCCATTCCGTCATACCGGGTAATCTGCAAAGTATCCAGAGGCCTCTGGGTACTCTGGTTTTCTGCTCTATTTTAACCAGGTAATTCACACATTACCCTAGTGTTGCTGGATAAAGTGTGATGTGCAACGAAACATCGGACTTTATCCGGGTAATCTGCAAAGTATCCAAATACCTCTGGGTACTCAGTTTTTCTTGGGTTTTCAGAAGGTTACAGTTGACTGAATTCCGAGGATTACCCGGATAAAGCTGCAAACTGTTATCGTACTGATAGTTTTTTTTTCTTTTTCTTCAATGAAATTGGAACCACAGTCACATACCACACTAAATAGCCATAAGGTTACTCTGTGCATTAATTGTCTGAAAATTAATTTATGAAGATCAAAGATATTATATAAAGAGTAACCTGATGGTTATTATGTTTTATAAATGCTATATAAGCACATATGACACATAATAAAGATGAAGTAACTCTTTAACATTCATATAAAAAAACATATCCTGTTACTCTGTATATTCATTATATCCCCTTAATACATTTTAATGTTTGTTTTTTGACATTTTCGTTTATAATATCCATAGATAATAGCAAAATTCACTGTTACCCAAGCGGGGTTGGATGCTTTGCAGATTACCCAGGTGAAGCTGCGGATAGTCCTCAGATACCCGGATGAAACTTCAGACTTGCACATTATCCGGGTATAGTGCGAATTTTTCAGCTCTCCCAAACTGCTATCCAAGGGCAGTTGGTTAGTCGTAAGATTACCCGAGTAAAGTCCAAAATTTTCATTTTTTTGCAGCTTTACCCAGCGGTTTTGGGTAATGTCAGGATTACCCGGGTAATCCTAGAATTAACCGCACTTCGGGCTTTACCCGTAACATATATATCACTCACCATGTCAGAAAGACCAAAAAGGACAGGCAGATGCTTCCAGACACAGATAAGAGGGCAAGCAGCCTCTGTGTCGGGAGGCTGTGCCTCTGGTTGTGGTGGAAGTGGTACATCCTCTGCAGGGGCACGCTTGTCCTTTCTAATTGGTGCTGGCCGTCTTAAGCAGCATCAACATACAGAGGACTTGGTGGTTTGGCTAACCAAGCCATACTCATCCTCAGAGTCCTCTGCCAGCTAGGGATGTGCGTTTCGGATTTCGGAATTTTCACGAAATTTCCCAATTCGTGTTTTCGGATGCGGCCGATTTTCCGAAAATTTTTAGATCCGAAAATGGCAGATCCGAAAAGTTTTCCAAGCCGAAATGAAAATTTTTCGGAATTTTCGAATGGACTTGAAATGTGTCAAATCGAAATTTATTTTCGCTCTATTCATGATTTTGGTTCCATTCGTGATTTCGGTTCCATTTCGGTAATTCTGGACATCGAATATTTAACTATTATCGGTTATATCGCTGATTCTGTAAATTTTGTATTTGTAATTGCGTATCACTTGTTTCTTGTGGCATTCGGGTCAGTTTAGCATTTTTTAAATCGTTTTGTTCATTTTTTTTGTTCCTTGGCTTTCATACCATTTTAATATGATTAAATAAAGTTATGAAATGTATATTCAATTATTCATAAGAAAAAAAGGATCTTTATTTAATAAAAAAAAACATGATAGAATCGGCAGAATTATCGTAGACACTTTGAAACGAGGAGAACAGACGTTCCGAAAAAATGAAAATTTCCGAAAAGTCGATACAAAAAACGAGGAAAGTGACACGAAAATACGAAAAATAGTCGATATTCCGAAAAAAAAATGTACACGAAAAACGATCCGAACCGAATCGAAACAGAAATCGGTCGAAACGAGCCGAATCGAAAAGTTTAAACATCCGAATAAATCGAACCGAATCGAACCGAAAAAAAAATCGGTGCACAAGCCTACTGCCAGCCAGGCTTGTAGTGCTTTACAGTCCACCTCAGCTGCCAAAGCATCTAATGCAGCCTCCATGTCCACAGCTACTCCTGCCGTAGCCTCGCTATCACACACGGAGGAGTCAGCTGAATTATTTGACTACAATGACAGTGACATGCTGCTTGAGGATGCGCAGCAAGTACAGTGCTCTGATTCAATCTCTGAGGTTGAGGAAGGGAATATAATCAACCTAGAGGAAGGGGGTGCCAGTGATGACACACAAATAACTGGCACTCATGTTGCCCAAGCAGCTGCAGCATATTGCCAAGTTGGCTCCAGTGACGAGGAGATAGAGGGTGATGATGACAATGATGATGAGGTCACTGACTCCACCTGGGTGCCTGATCGAACAGAGAAGTAAAGTGAGGAGGAGGAGGAAGAGGAGGCACAACAAACACGAGGCTCAACATCCTCTATCACGAACCATAGCACTAGCCAGTCCAAGGTATCAGATGTCAGAGTTGCTCCGGTGCAGAGCGCTGTTGTCTCAAAGCACACATGCAGGAACTCTGCTGTCTGGGAGTTCTTTAAGAAATGTGAAGCAGACCCCACCGTTGCTATTTGTAATCTATGTCAGATGAGGCTCAAGCGTGGGAAAGACACCGGACGCTTGGATACCATGTGCTTGAGGCGACATATGACCACCAGCCATGCATCCCGTTGATGCAAAACTTTGCATAGGTCCTCCTCCTCCTCATCTGTCTCTACCCCCACTGTATGTCCTGCCATGTCATTGCCTGCTACAACCTCCACTGACAGGGATGATGCTACAGTAATGGATGTACCAGGTCCTTCCTCACAATGTGACAGCATCCCAGCAGCTGAACATTTACGCAGTCAGAATACGTTGTCCCAGCTGTTGCAGCGTAAGAAAAAATATAGTCCCAACCATCCCCAAGAACAGCATCTAAATGCCAGCATAGCAAAATTACTCGCAATGCAGCTGCTGCTTTTCGAGCTGGTGGACACTGCTCCCTTCCGTGAATTTGCTGAATGTGCTGCACACAGTGGCATGTTCCAAAACGCCATTACTTTTCATGGAAGGCCATTCCAGCACTATACCAGCACGTGGAAGACAATGTTATCGAGTCATTGGGAAAGGCAGTCAGCAGCAAGGTGCATTTGACTTTAGTCACGTGGTCCAGCAAGCATGGACAGGGTCGTTACATTTCCTTCACGGCACACTGGGTAACTGATTGCAGCTGGGAGGGATCCAAGACGGGGCTCTGTGCTGGAGCTTGTTCATCCACCACGCCACCAGAAAGCTGCTTGTATGAGGTCTGTTTTCTCAACCACCACCTCTCCCTCTTCCTCCTTCTCCTCCTCCTCCTTCTGTGTCTGTGGCGAAGTGGCAGTTAAACCGACGCATGACAGGGGCTACGCAATGGCTCAAGTAAAAAGATGATATACTGTGCTTGAGCTGGTTTGTTTAGGGGACAGGAGCCACACTGGGCCAGACATTCTGTCAGCTCTGCAGGGGCAGGTGCAGAGATGGTTAACACCAAGCCAGCTTCAGCTAGGAATGGTCGTCTGTGATAATGGCAGCAACCTTCTCTCCGCCCTACGCAAGGGTAAGTTGACGCATGTACCATGCCTAGCGCACATCCTAAATCTGGTGGTACAACGTTTCCTATCCAGGTACCCAGGGCTGGCAGAGCTTCTCAGCCAGGCCAGAAAAGTCTGCAGCCACTTCAGACGGTCATTCCCAGCAAGCGTTCGCCTGGCAGACATTCAAAGAGAATTCCACCTTTCCACAAACCGTCTGATCTGTGACATGCCCACCAGGTGGAACTCGACATTAGCAATGCTGCAGTGTCTGCACAAGCAGCAGAGGGCCATCAATGAGTACCTGTGTGAGTATGGCACAAGGACAGATTCAGGTCAACTTTCCCCCCCCCCGCAGTGGCTGATGATCAAGGATGCATGCACTGTACTGTCACCATTTGAGGAGGCAACGAGGATGGTGAGCAGGGACATTGCATGCATCCGTGACACAATTCCTTTAATGTTCCTGCTGGAGCACACTCTGCGGGGAATTATAGATGTGGCTCTAGAGGCAGAGCAGCGGGAGGAAGAGGAGGCCTTCCCTAGCTCTGAAGGCCCCAGTCTTTCCGCAGACAGCATTCCAGTGGGTCCTACTCAGATCAGACAGGAGGAGGATGAGGAGGAGGAATATTTAAGTAGTGGGGGCATTGAAGGTGGGGATTCCTCAAGAGAGGGTTTTGAGTGCCCAGAAACACAAGGACTAGTACGTGGCTGGGAGGAGGAAGTGCACAATGGGGTCATCCTCCTCATTGACCAGGAAGACTCGGAAGCTAATGCCACCTCCAACCTATGCTGCATGGGCTCCCTTATTATGCAAAGCCTGCTAAAGGACCCCAGGATTCGTGCTATCAAGGAGAGGGATCATTACTGGTTGGCAACCCTTCTTGATCCACGATACAAGAGTAAAGATACAGAGCTCATTCTGCCCGCACAGAGGGAGCACAGGATGAAAAACTTAAGGATGCTGTAAAACGACACTTCTGTAACACCTTTCCAGGCACCGGTAGGTTATCAATTGATGACACAGGTGCTTCTGAGGCTGTGGATGATCAGAGGAATAGTGGTGAAGGCCGGGGCCACTTGACTGATGCCTTTTTAAATTTTTTTAGTCCAGGATGCCCAGGGACGTCAAATGTAGGCACCCATTGCCAGTGTCTTCACCGTATGGTGCAGGATTACCTAGGGGCAAGGCCAGACTTGGATACCTTTCCAGCAGATGATCCACTGGCTTACTGGGTGTTGAGATTGGATCACTGGCCAGAATTTAGCCAATATACTATGCAGCTACTAGGTTGCCTTTCATCCAGCGTGCTTTCTGAAAGGACGTTCAGTGCCGCTGGAGGTTTTGTCACAGACAAAAGAGTGCGTCTGTCCACCGACTCTGTAGACCGGCTGACATTTATAAAAATGAATCAGTCCTGGATCAGCAGCTATCAATCCCCTGATTCTGATGTAACGTAATAGATCGGGGATGTCTTCTGCATTCACAAAACCTCCACCACTGAACTCTTCCACAATACCACCAGGGGGTTACGGTGTGAAGGCAGTTGCTGCCACCAAAGGCACAATATTTGGCTGCACTGACGCCTGTACCAGATTTATATCATTTTAATTTTTTGGACTGCAGGGTCCAACCCTGCACCCTTCCACAATACCACAGAAGGGTTACGGTATGAAGGCACTTGCTGCCACCAAAGGCACAATATTTGGGTGCACTGGCACCTTTTACCAGATTTATATCATTTTAATTTTTTGGAACACAGGGTCCAACCCTGCACTCTTCCACAATACCACAGAGGGGTTACGGTGTGATGGCACTGTTGCCGACACTAAAGGACCAATTTTAAAGCATCTATTGTTACTTTCATCCAAAGCCTGCATAAGTTTCACCATAATTTAGCCTACAAATCACTAAACTTGTTCTGGGTGTCCTAAAAGGTCTCCTCTTTTAATACAGACTGCTGCCCTAAGCAGTTGTTTATGACCAGATTAAAGGAAAACCGTTTACCGTCATTTGAAACGTCATTTTTTTGTTTTTAAACGTTTCCATACATCCTAGAAATCCGCCACTTCATGAGCAGGTTATGGGGACCTCCTAGGCACGATATTTGAAGGAATTTTTCATTTTTATTTTTAACCCTTATTTCATGGAAAACTCACTGTCCTTTTAAAATCATTTTTTTTAAACTTTTTGTCCTTGTTTCCTGTCCCCCAGGGCACTACCCGGACCCCCATACACGTTTTATGGTAAATATCTAGCATATATACCCTCTTGCAGGGCACTCTAAAAACCAAACTTTTGAGTCCCATTGACTTGCATTGAGTTCGGTTCGTGTTCGCGTTCGAACTCGAACTTTTGAAATTGTTCGAGTTCGAATGCGAACCGAACACAGGGGTGTTCGGCTCATCCCTAGTCTTGGATATACTCCTTCACTTCTTGATGGAGGGGTTTTGGAATGTACACCTAGGTCTTCTGGACAGGTGTGTTATCGTTCAGAGTGATGTACATGTTGAGAGATGGGATGCAACCAATATCATCATCATTGAAGGCAAAAGCATTACATTCTTCCCTCAACACTTGTCTCACTGCTTGTTGCTGAATCTCACTTAAGTGGTCCACATTTACCGGAGGAGCCCACTTCTGGTTAGTTCTATTACTGCTGTTAGCCCACATCTTTACTTCAGACTCTGGTGGCTCCAGCACATTGCTAGAGTGGTGGCTTGTTTGTTACCTTGTAACTCTCGTTCACTGACTGGTCGCACTGCTGCTGAATACACTGTTTTTACAGTTTGGAGGTGACCCAGGAGACATCGTTGGTCTATTGTGATATCATGCAAAAAGAGATGGTAAGCGCCCAAACATGTACCAACACCCGTATCCCAATGCCAAACCAGATGTGTAGAGGTTTCCCCTAAACCAAGGTGACAAACAACGAAATAATATGTATCTGGTAGCGCGACAACAATCGCTTCTCAGGACTTAGGTGTCTCTCATATTATACATCATCCACATGGATTATATAAAAAAGAAGCAAAGATACATATAATAGTGCAGGGTATATTAATACAATATTTGTAATTGCTGTAAAACTATCCATCTCACAAATACAAAGCCCTATCACCGGCTCTGAGTGGTTAGGTGCATCTGGGTTATTTTTCATCTTTTTTTATAAAGGTAGCCCACACCTTATACAGTAAATGACTTCTCTTGTTCGTCGGATATAGGAGAAAACATAGGAACAAGGGACTTCTTTGTGCAGATTAACCAATAAAATTCCATAAATAATACAAGTGGAGTATCAACTCACATTTGATGGAGCTTATGACCAAGCTCTAGGAGATATGGCTTGTGGATTTGTCAGTGGGTCAAATCCACGAAAACCCCAAAAGATTCCAGGACAAGGAGACAGATAAAGTAAAAAAAAGCTTTAATACACCATAAAACAATATAAAAAATATCCTGAATCTGGATTAACCAGATGGCCAGGACGTGTTTTGCCGCGTGCTGCGGCTTCCTGAGCTGGTTTACAGGATAGTATACAGTGTGGGTATAAATAGTACCCTTAATTAAAATGAAATTGCCCTCCCATGTCCAAAATCGTCCGTTGGCGTGCGTTCCACGCCTCTGTTACAAGACCTCCGATGTGCGCTGCCATTTTGCCCATGCGCATTGGTGTTCTATGCGTTCCAATTGGTATTTCCGGTATCTTCCGTTCTCTTCTCGGTGTATTTAATCGTTTCGAAAGGATCTCTCTAACAGATATAATTATCTACAAGTGGCACCATAGTAAAGGTCAATATCGGCACCAATTTTCCATTGATACATTATATAGCCACAAATACTTCTTACAATGTATACAATATGGGAAACTGTTGTGGATGATATACTTTTTCAATTTTTAATATAAAGGAGATGTGATTAAAGGGTGGGAGAATGGAGAAAACCACCATTCATTCCAAAAGGAATGCATTTAAATAATGAATAAAAATAATCTATTAATGATAAATAAATGTATTGTGTAAATAGGTCAAAATATCCATTTTATTTTGAGAGGTAGGATGTAAATATGTAAATTATAAAATTTATATGAAAAAGACGTGCAACATAATCTTATCAGTGTGGGTAACAATAAAAAATAAGTGTGACGCAAGTATATAATAAAAGAATATATAGCAAATAGTAAGAATATACTATAACTAAAGAATGTGAACTATATTTTGTACTTCATAAAAAATAAATGTACTATGGCTAGAGGATGTGAACTGTATTTTATAGTTAATTGTGAGTAGTGAATGAGTGCAATAGAGTCTCCCATATAATATACAGAAAGAGATTCTATACAAATAATTATGAAAAAATGGTACAAAAAAATGTTACAAAAAGTGAATGACCTCAAAGTCATCATTTAAACCATTAGGTGCTAAAGTTCTATTTTCAAAAATTAGTCTCATCTCCTCCTTCCCCAACCTCTTTATTAGGTCTTCTTCTACATCTCTCTTTTTAACCTGTTTAATGGCCCAAAATTTTATACCTAAAGGTGAACTATTATGTTTGTTCTTAAAATGCAGGGAAACTGAATGTTTTTCAAAGCCATTCTTCACATTTCTCGCATGCTCGACAATTCCGACATTTAAAGCTCTTTTTGTGCGGCCAACATATCTTAGGCCACACGGGCATTCTAGCATATAGATAATATTTTTTGAACAGCAATTCAGAACCCCACCTATTTTGACACTCTGATTACATTTTTGATTAGTGTAGGAGTTAATGAAATCCTTTTTATCTCCCATAGATCTGCAGGCCAAACACTGGCCACATTGGAAAAAACCTTCTTTTAAACCAAAATAACTTTTAGTTATATCGTTATTTTTAGTTTTACTATGAACAAGATTAGTTTTTAAACTTTTGGTTCCTCTAAAACCTACCCTAGGTGTTGTTCCTACATATTGTTTTAAGTCACCATCATTCATTAGAATATGCCAAAGTTTTTTTAAAAAAAAATTGATTTCTTTTGCTTTATTATTATAATCACAAATAAAGAGGATTTCTTGTTCTCCTTTCACCATTTTAGATTTATATTTGAGTAGTTCGTCACGTTCTTCTTGTAGTACATTGGATATGGTATAATCTAGGTCTAATTCTTTATATCCCTTTTCTACAAAATCCTTTTTAAGGGTGTCTGCTTGGTTTTTAAAAACCTTTGTATCTGTGCAGTTTCGTCTTAAATGGGTAAATTGTCCCTTAGGGACCCCTTCAGCCACATAGGGTGGTGGCAGCTTGTGTATTCAATGTACGTATTGGTGTCAACTTCCTTGAAGAAGGTTTTTGATTTTATATGGTCACCCTCTCTATAGATCTCTATATCTAAAAACGGACCTTGTCAGAGCTCCAACTTTTATCTAATGTGATTCCCCATTCTGTATTATCTAAACTTTTAAGAAAAATATGTAAACTCTCCTCTCCTCCTCTCTAAACAAAAAATAAATTGTCAATATATCGTCTATAGGACAGCACAGTTCCTTGTGCCCAGCCACGCGATCCGTACACGAACCTGGTTTTCCCAACCTGACATGTATAGGTTGGCATAGCTGGGCGCAAATTTTGTGCCCATAGCTGTACCCTTATATTGAAAGTAATTGTCCTCTTCAAAACTAAAATAATTGTGATTTAATATAAACTTGACACTTTCTATGATGAAGGATCTTTGGTCTCTCTCTATAGGAGTATATTTAGATATTTCTTCTTCTTGTATGGTTAGTCCCATACCATGCAGTATATTACTATAAAGCGCATGTACATCACATGTTACCATAATGTCGCCATTTTGCCAGTCTAATTCTTCTAACATTTGTAACATGTTCAGAGTATCCTTAAGATATGACGGAATTAATTGAACAATGGGTTGAAGGAGTGTGTCAACATATTCTGATAGGTGACTAGTTATTGAATCTATGCCAGCCACTATAGGTCTTCCAGGGGGTTTTAAAAGATTTTTGTGGATTTTTGGCAAAATGTAAAGATATGGTGTCTTAGTGTATTCCATTAGTAGGTATTCAAACTCTGATTTATCTCCCATGAAGTAGGGATTCAAGTTTGTTTCTAATATCTTTAATGGGATCACTTTTCAGTACTGTAGGTCGTATCATCATTCAATATACGTAGTACTTCCTCACTGTATTGTTCCTTTGACAGGATGACAGTCCTGCCGCCTTTATCGGCGGGTTTTATAACTATAGTTTGATCTTTTTGAAGGTCTTTAAGGGCTTTATTCTCTTCTTTAGTAAGATTAAAGTTAACTTTCTTACTTGATATTTTTTCTACATCTCTCAATACAAGGGTTTCGAAGACTTTTATTTCGTCTGAGACCATATGGCGTGGGAAAAAATTGGATTTCTTTTTTAAATTAGTATGGATAGTAGGGGTAAGGTCTTGTACAATGCTTATTTCGACTGGTTGTTTCAGAAAGAATTTTTTTAAACTAAGTTTGCGCTTGAAACTTTGTAGGTCAATATAGACTCCAAACTTGTCTAAACGATTTGTGGAAGCAAATTTAAAACCCTTGTTAAGGACGCTGATTTCTGTTCTTGAAAGTACTTTGTTACTCAGATTGAAAATGCCCTTCGCAGGAACTATCTCCTTTCTCCCTTTTCTTTTCCGTACATGCTTCCCTGCTCTCTTTCCTCTTCTGATCTTTCCCAGGTACTTTTTGTCCCACTCCCCTTTCTAATCTTACGTCTGTGTTCCTGTATTCCCCCTGTCTGTCATCTCTGTTCAGGGGGTCCTTCCAAAAAACCTCCTCCTCCTGATCCTCCCTTAGTACAGTAAATCTGTTGGTCAATGGGATGTTGTTCTCTGTCTCTACTCTTTCTCTTACTTTCGTGGGTACTCCGTTTACAACTGAACTCTGTTGGCTATAAGTGTTCGGACCGTTGTTGTGGGTCTGTGGTCTACCCATCTCGTATCCATGATTGTATGGTGTGTCCCATTGCCTCCCTCTATTCCCACTATAGTCTCTATTAAATGGTCTTCTATAGGTGGGGGCATTGTTTGGGCCTCTCTGATAGGAGGTCCTGTAGTTTTCATTATTCCTTGAATATGAATTCTCGTATCTTTGTTGATTATTGCGTCTCCAATCATTTTGATTATCACTCCTATTGTTCTTTCCATTATCCCATCGTCGGTTAACTACCATCCACTTATCTATGGGCACAAAATTTGTGCCCAGCTACACCAACCTATACATGTCAGGTTGGGAAACCAGGTTCGTGTACGGTTCGCGTGGCTGGGCGCAAGGAAATGTGCTGTCCTATAGACAATATATCGACAATTTATTTTTTGTTTGGAGAGGAGGAGAGGAGAGTTTACATATTTTTCTTAAAAGTTTAGATAATACAGAATGGGGAATCACATTAGATAAAAGTTGGAGCTCTGACAAGGTCAGCTTTTTAGATCGAGAGATCTATAGAGAGGGTGACCATATAAAATCAAAAACCTTCTTCAAGGAAGTTGACACTAATACGTACATTGAATACACAAGCTGCCACCACCCTATGTGGCTGAAGGGGTCCCTAAGGGACAATTTACCCATTTAAGACGAAACTGCACAGATACAAAGGTTTTTAAAAACCAAGCAGACACCCTTAAAAAGGATTTTGTGGAAAAGGGATATAAAGAATTAGACCTAGATTATACCATATCCAATGTACTACAAGAAAACGCGACAAACTACTCAAATATAAATCTAAAATGGTGAAAGGAGAACAAGAAATCCACTTTATTTGTGATTATAATAATAAAGCAAAAGAAATCAAATTTTTTTGAAACTAACATTGGCATATTCTAATGAATGATGGTGACTTAAAAGAATATGTAGGAACAACACCTAGGGTAGTGTTTAGAGGAACCAAAAGTTTAAAAACTAATCTATTAATCTAGTAAGAACAATATAATTAAAAGATATTTTGGTTTAAAAGAAGGTTTTTACCAATGCGGCCAGTGTCTGGCCTGCAGATCTATGGGAAATAAAAAGGATTTCATTAACTCCTACACTAATCAAAAATGTAATCAGAGTGTCAAAATAGGTGGGGTTCTGAATTGCTGTTCGAAAAATATTATCTATATGCTAGAATGCCCATGTGGCCTAAGATATGTTGGCCGCACAAAAAGAGCTTTAAATGTAAGAATTGCCGAGCATGCGAGAAATGTGAAGAATGGCTTTGAAAAACATTCAGTTTCCCTGCATTTTAAGAACAAACATAATAGTTCACCTTTAGGTATAAAATTTTGGGCCATTAAACAGGTTAAAAAGAGAGATGTAGAAGAAGACCTAATAAAGAGGTTGGGGAAGGAGGAGATGAGACTAATTTTTGAAAATAGAACTTTAGCACCTAATGGTTTAAATGATGACTTTGAGGTCATTCACTTTTTGTAACATTTTTTCATAATTATTTGTATAGAATCTCTTTCTGTATATTATATGGGCGACTCTATTGCACTCATACACTACTCACAACTATAAAATACATTTCACATCCTCTAGCCATAGTACATTTATTTTTTATGAACTACAAAATATAGTTCACATTCTTTAGTTATAGTATATTCTTACTATTTGCTTTATATTCTTTTATTATATACTTGCGTCACACTTATTTTTTATTGTTACCCACACTGATAAGATTATGTTGCACGTATTTTTCATAGAAATTTTATAATTTACATATGTACATCCTACCTCTCAAAATAAACTGGATATTTTGACCTATTTACACAATACATTTATTTATCATTAATAGATTATTTTTATTCATTATTTAAATGCATTCCTTTTGGAATGAATGGTGGTTTTCTCCATTCTCCCACTCTTTAATCACATCTCCTTTATATTAAAAGTTGAAAAAGTATATCATCCACAACAGTTTCCCATATTGTATACATTGTGAGAAGTATTTGTGGCTATATAATGTATCAATGGAAAATTGGTGCCGATATTGACCTTTACTATGGTGCCACTTGTAGATAATTATATCTGTTAGAGAGATCCTTTCGAAATGATTAAATACACCGAGAAGAGAACGGAAGACACCTAAAATACCAATTGGAATGCATGGAGCGCATAGAACACCAATGCGCATGCGCAAAATGGCGGCGCACATCAGAGGTCTTGTAACAGAGGCGTGGAACGCACACCAACGGACGATTTTGGACATGGGAGGGCAATTTCACTTTAACCCCTTCACTGCTAAGGCATTTCACCACTGTGTGCTGAGCTAATTTTTACCGCTTTCGCTCATCATGTTTAAACGCGATTTTAAAGCCACATTTTAATAAATGACCCAGACATATTATATATCGTTCTTTCCGGCAGACTACGCAGATTCATAATATATCATTTTTATATGTATACGTCATGTTCTGCCTGTATATTATAACAAAAAATACAATGAAAATTGAATTTTTAATCATCTGCAGTGTGTAAAGTTTTTTTTTTCACATTTTATCACATGAGCGTTTGCGGTTATGTTTTCTATGGGGTGCGCTTGTACAAAAAATTTGAAATGGGGACTTGTTACTTTTTTTGGGGGGAATTACGTGATTTTTAGCAAACGCACCCCATAGAAAAAAATCATTAGTGCAGCATCATTGTTCACATTATAATTGAAATGTGAACAATATTGTTGCATTAATAAAAACAACACACAAAAAAACCATGTTTTTTTTTATTTATTTATTTTTTTAAATTTATATATTATTTTATTTTTTATTTTTTATTTTTTATTTTTTACTTTTTACCTAGTCATGTTGGGTATCATTCGAAAGGCCATGCTCAGGCCTTTCAAATGACACCCTCCATGACCCCCTAGCTGCCACGGTTCTGGAGATATCGGGGTTCACAAGAACCCCCTATCTCCACCAGGGGATTTCCTTGGGAAATCCCCGGCAGCTAGGGGTTCCCCGGCTATCTGACGTCATCACGCTATGCGTGATGACGTCAGACAGTGAGGGGAGTCCCAGGGGTGGAGCCGCCATCCAAGATGGCGGCCCCCACCGGAGATAGGCTGCACTTCGGCGCCGCAAGGCGCTGAAGTGCAACCCAGCACTTGAGGGGTTAAAGCCAGACACCGCTTAAAAGGGGAGACTCTCCCCTTTTAAGCGGTGCCTGGCTTTTAGCGCTGCTCCTTCCCGATCGGGAGGGAGAGGGATCCGAATGGATCCCCCCTCCCTTCCAGGCTATCTCCCGGCATTGCCGGGGGGTCGCCTGGAAATGACGTCATCGCGCATGGTGCGATGACGTCATTTACGCCGGGAGGAGCTTGACTTCAGCGTCTGAGGACGCTGAAGTCAGAACACCGTGGGACCCCGAACAGAGAGGTGAGTATCTCCGCCGGGGGTCCCGCAATGCTGATGACGTGTGGGGCACGTCCTCAGCATGCAACGTGCATCAATGAGGACGTGTCCCACACGTCTTCAGCAGTGAAAGGGTTAATTAAGGGTACTATTGATACCCACACTGTATACTATCTTGTAAACCAGCAGAGGAAGCAGCAGCACGCGGCAAAATGCGTCCTGGCCATCTGGTTAATCCAGATTCAGGATATTTTAATATTGTTTTATGGTGTATTAAAGCTTTTTTTACTTTATCTGCCTCCATGTCCTGGAATCTTTCGGGGTTTTCGTGGATTTGACCCACTGACAAATCCACAAGCCATATCTCATAGAGCTTGGTCAAAAGCTCCATCAAATGTGAGTTGATACTCCACTTGTATTATTTATGGAATTTTATTGGTTGATCTGCACAAAGAAGTCCCTTGTTCCTATGTTTTCTCCTATATCTGACGAACAAGAGAAGTCATTTACTGTATAAGGTGTGGGCTACCTTTAGAAAAAAAGATGAAAAATAACCCAGATGCACCTAACCACTCAGAGCCGGTGATAGGGCTCTGTATTTGTGAGTTAGATAATCTTACAGCAATTACAAATATTGTATTAATACACCCTGCACTATTATATGTATCTTTGCTTCTTTTTTATATAATCCATGTGGATGATGTATAATATGAGAGACACCTGAGTCCTGAGAAGCGATTGTTGTCGCGCTACCAGATACGTCGAATTTCGTTTAATGTGATATCATGCCTGGTGGTATTGGCAATAGGGATGGGTACATAGATTGGACTTCCCTTGCAAACAGCTACTACCACTTCACTGATGGCCAAACCTTCTGGTAATGAACACAGTTCGGACGGAACAAAGAGCATCTCTTGGCCTTTGTTATGACTCCCACATGGGGCACGAGCATGAATCTGTTCTGCGGGTAGGACTATTTTCTTCTGCCCTGTCCTCACAATGGATTTATCATAATGTGCATCTGGAGTCTGCATGAGTTCCAGCATGGTTTCAGCTGTCTTTGCTGTTACTGAAAATGCGATGCTCATCATCTGTATAACCCTGGCTGTGTTCCTGTTACCATCTTTTCTTGACTAACTAATTCTTCAATTACATTGAACCCAATAATTGGATCTTCAGCCACTTTAGGGTCACTTGAGACTAAAATTGGGACTGTCAGTGTCTCTGCTGATGCTGGCTCATAGTCCAATTGAAATCTCACCTCAATCCATCCAAGAAATGGTATTTCTGTCTGGTTAGCTGCTTGTCCAGTCAGAGTTCCAGGTCCAAGCAGTTCTGCAATGGGTTGGAGAGTGGTGTGTGGGAGATATTGTTTTCTCCAAACGTCATTCACAATGCTGGCTTGTGCCCCAGTGTCCCACAAGGTTTCAATGGTGACATCATCAAGACGGCAGCGGACAGGGGCACCGTCTTCCAATCAAATCTAGCAGCTTAGCTTGCTGTTGTGGTGGTAAATAGTTTACTGTGTTTATAGTAGAGGTTCTCAGAACTTCATTACTAGACTCCGTTCCCTGCTGTCTGGAAGTGTTAGTAGGCTGATGGTGTCTTCGCTGTTTCAGAGTTGTGACAGGGGTGTGCTGGGGTCGGTGGGACACATGGTAAGGAGCTACTGGGGGTCCCATCTCATTAGCCTGTTCGAGGATTTCCAGTGACTGTGTCCTTACTTGGCATCCCAGTGACAAGTGTCCTGTTTGACCACAGCGGAAACAGTGAGTACATGTGGCTTCCGCATTGACCTTCCGGCATTCCCTACAACCTCTCGGTCTTGCTTGTGTCTGGATTATTGGAAACTCTCTTGGTCGTAGTTGGCTGCTGGTCTCCATGGCTGTGAGGAACATTTTCTTCATTTCAATCACATCCGCCTTGAGTTCTTCAATTAGCTTGTAGGGATCTGGACTAGACTCTTTAAGATTTGCCAGTGTTTTCTTTAATTCTCCAGCAGTTTCACCCCTTTCTACTGCACACATCTCTTTTAACTCTGTTGATGCTATAGTCAAGTGTTCTCTTTCATGGGAGTGTACTTCCGTGTTGAGTTCACTTAGTTGTGGACCTTTTCCATAAGCAATTTTCTTTAACTTCTGTTGTCTTTCCACCTCCAAATTAGCTGCTTCATTCACTCTTTCAATCAGTACTTCATCTGTGACAGCGATATCATTAAGGTAGGGTTTTACCTGAAACGTTTCGGCATCACTCCGGAGTCCAGTTTCAATAGAACGAAGAAACTTTTGTTGAATAAGGGCTGGACTGTACTGGTCTTCAGGTTCTTGGTCACGTGACTTCCTCTGTAGCTTTTCTTTCAACTCAATTGCTCTGAATAAGAAATTCTGAGCTGACTCTTTGGGTTCTTGAGAGATATTCATCAACTTATACAACAGATCAGAGGAGCTATCTTCCTTATAGTGTCCCTTCAGGATAGTCTTCAATGTGCTGAGAGTAAATCCACTCTTAATCTCCAACATATCTCTGAGATGAAGTTCAGGGCTGACTGCCTGTATCACTGCCTCAATAATTTCCACTTCAGAATATCCCTTTCGGATTCCTGCTTCAATCTGTTGGGCCAGGCTTGTGAAGGACAGTTTGTCTTTCTCTCCCGCTTCTCCAATCTGTCCACAGATTCTGAATCCCTGCCCGAGGGTTACTTCTAGCACAGTGGCTGGCAACGGTACTGTCACTTCCCCCACTTTTCTCACACTTTTGCTGCTCATGCTAATCCTATTCTCTAGTGTTCTCATCTCCTCTTCTAACGCTTTGCGAGCTCCATTTTGAGATTGTTGCATTTGGAGATATTTCTCTCTTACGTCTCTCATCTGATTGAGCTCCTTTACTGTTGTTTCTGCGTCTGTCACACCCTGCTTACCTTCTGTAATAAACGACAGAAGGTCTTTCAGGTACTGGCAAACTTCATCTTCCTCTTGACTGTCTTCAATCTCCTGTCTCCAATGACTGTGTGAATGAGTCATTATCAGACTGGAGGAGTTTAAAGGGAGTCCAGGAGAAATGGGATTATTTAAAGGAAGCATTATTGAAGGCTACAGGCAATTGCATTCGGCTTGTTAGCAAAAACAAAAAAGGGAAGAAACCACTGTGGTACTCTGCAGAAGTGGCCAAAATAGTGAAGAACAAAAAGATAGCATTCAATAAATATAAAAAAACTCAGAGTGAAGAAGATAGGCAAAGCTATAAGATTAGGCAGAAAGAGGCAAAGCAATTTATAAGAACTTCCAAAGCACATGCAGAAGAGAAAATAGCTCTGTCAGTAAAAAAGGGGACAAAACATTTTTTAGATACATAAATGAGAAAAGAAAAGTTAAACAAGGATTAGTTAGATTAAAAACAAAGGAAGGAAGGTATGTAGAAGAGGATAAAAGTCTCGCTGACTGCCTCAATGAATATTTTTGTTCAGTCTTTGCAGAAGAAAAGGAAGGAAAGGGACCTCAGTTAGGAGGAAACACTAACGAGACATTTACATATGAGTTTACAGAGGAGGAGGTTCTACAGCAGCTGTCTAAAGTAAAGACAAATAAGTCAATGGGGCCTGATGGGATCCACCCTAAATTATTAAAAGAGCTCAGTGGTGTAATAGCAAAACCGTTAACAGATTTATTTAACCAATCCTTGTTAACGGGAGTCATCCCAGAAGACTGGAAATTAGCAAATATTGTGCCCATTTACAAGAAGGGTAGTAGGGAGGAATCGGGGAACTATAGGCCAGTTAGTTTTACGTCAGTAGTGGGGAAATTAATGGAAACCATGTTAAAGGAAAGTATTGTTGAACATCTAAAAACACATAGATTACAGGACCAGAAACAAAATGGGTTTACATCAGGGAGATCATCATGCCAAACTAATCTTATTGATTTTTTTGGATTGGGTAACAAAAATAATAGACATAGGTGGTGCAGTAGACATTGCTTATTTAGATTTCAGTAAGGCTTTTGATACTGTTCTGCATAGAAGGCTTATCAATAAATTGCAATCTTTGAGCTTGGATTCCAATATTGTTGAATGGATTAGGCAGTGGCTGAGTGACAGGCAACAGAGGGTTGTGGTAAATTGAGTTTATTCGGCGCAAGGTCTTGTTACCAGTGGGGTACCTCAGGGGTCAGTACTTGGACCCATTCTCTTTAATAATTTTATTAGTGATATTGCAGAAGGTATTAATGGAAAAGTATGTCTTTTTGCTGATTACGCAAAGATTTGCAACAGGGTTGACGTTCCTGGAGGGATCAGCCAAATGACAAATGAGGTAATTGAGTTTAGGTAATTGAGTTTTAATGTGGATAAGTGCAAGATAATGCACCTGAGACGTAAAAACTCAAGGGCTGAATATAGAATATTTGATACAGTCCTAACCTCAACATCTGAGGAAAGGGATTTAGGGGTTATTATTTTAGAGGATCTAAGGGTAAGTAGTCAATGTAATAGAGCAGCAGGAAATGCTAGCAGAATGCTTGGTTGTGTAGGGAGAGGTATTAGCAGTAGGAAAAGGGAAGTGCTCATGCCACTGTACAGAGCACTGGTGAGACCTCACTTGGAGTACTGTGTGCAGTACTGGAGACCGTATCTCCAGAAGGATATAGACATCTTGGAGAGAGTTCAGAGAAGGGCTACTAAAATGGTGTACGGCTTGAAGGAGAAAAGTTACCAGGAAAGGCTTAATGATCTTAACATTTACAGCTTGGAAAAAAGACGAGACAGAGGAGATATGATAGAAACATTTAAATACGTAAAGGGAATCCACACGGTAGAGGAAGGGAGTATATTTAAAAGGAAACAAAGTAGCAAAACAAGAGGACATAGTCTTAGATTAGAGGGGCAAAGGTTTAAAAGTAACATCGGGAAGCATTATTTTACTGAGAGGGTGGTGGATACATGGAACAGCCTTCCAGTTGAAGTGGTAGAGGCCAAAACAGTAATTGAATTTAAGCAGGCATGGGATAGGCATAAGGCTATCCTAAACAAAAGATAAATCCAGGTAAAGTATCCATGTAATTGGGCAGACTAGATGGGCCAGAAGGTTCTTATCTGCTGACATTTTCCTATGTTTCTATGTTTCTATGTTTCCAACAAGACACTCTCTCCCGTTCGGATAAGGGTTCGTCTGGACTTGGTGAGGAAACCTGTCCCGTTTTCTTCTGGGCACTTTAGAAAGTGGCAAACTTCGACAAGACAAGGTTTCTGTAGCCGCAGTAGCGATGCGCTCACTTCATCTTGCAATTGCTCGATTTTCTAACTTTTTTTTCTCAAAAAAAACTTTATAGTGAATTCTAGATTCGTCTCTGGTAAAAGGAGTAGTATTTTCTTGCTTGAAATTACTCCTCCTGGCTGACCAAATATGTTGCATTTGTGGAATCAAGAGACGGAGCTTGTTCTAATACAACACATTTAATTTGGATTTTTCATTCTGAAACAGAGAAATAACTCAGGTTTTTACTCTGGACTTGCTGATTCTCTTCCTCTGCATTCAATGGCTGTCTCATAACTAATAAACCACTGAGACATGCACATGGCACAAATCACAGTCCCTGTGGCTGAGAAACACAGCGATCGCCACCTGCTGGTAGGAGGATAAGGCAGCAGCAACAAAGCTATTGACAATATAGTTATGGGCTTATCAATAATGTCAAAATAAAAAAAATGCTTATTACTTCATTCTGCATACTGTATTCTCTTTTGGGGTGCAATGTGTTTAACCCTTTCACTGCGGAGGACGCGCTCAGCGCTTCCAACCCGCAGTGTCGTTCCATGCGGAGGACGCGCTCAGCGCTTCCTCCCTTTGCGGACAGCGATCGGCCGGATTCCGGCTGAACACTGTGCCCCCCGGTGCGGGCTCCTTCGGACCTCTCTCCCTCCCAATCGCTGGGTCGCACTGGGTTAAGCCAGGCACCGTTTGGAAGGGCACAGCCTGCCCTTCCAAACGGTGGCTGTCTTTAACCCCATGGGAGCCGGATCACGATTCTGCGCTGAAAAGCGCCGGATAGTGATCCTTTCCTGGAGCTGGCCGACATCTTGGATGTCGGCCAAGCCTCCGGGAACTCCCCCTGATGACTGGCATCATGATGACGCCAGTCCTGGAGTTAACCCCTAGCTGCCAGCAATGGTGGAGATAGGGGGTTCCAATGAACCCCCTATCTCCCGATCCGTGGCAGCTAGGGGTTAATGTTTGATATGGTTGGATCGGCCAGAGCATGGCCTTTCCAACGATACCAAACTTGAACATGTAAAAAGTTATTAACATTTTTTAAAAATTAAGAAATAAAAATAAAACAATATTTCTAAGCAAAATTATAAAAAAAAATAAACAAGTTTTTTTGGGGGTTTTGTTAATGCAGCAATATTGTTCCCATTTCAATTATAATGGGAACAATGATGCTGCACTAACGATTTCCGTAAGCGGTGCGTTTGTTAAAAATAGCGAAATTTTCCCCAAAAAAAATGTAACGAGTCCCAATTTCTAATTTTATAACAAGCGCACCCCATAGAAAATATAACCGCAAACGATCGCATGTTAAAATGTGAAAAAAAACACTTTACACATTGTAAATTATTAGAAATTCGAATTTTATTGCATTTTTTGATATAATATACAGACAGGACAAGACGTATACATATAATAATGACATATTATGAATCTGCCGAGTCTGCCGGAAAGAACGATATATAATATGTCTGGGTCATATATCAAAATATGGCTTCAAAACGCGGTTAAACATGATGAGCGAAAGCAGTAAAAATGACCTCAGCACAGAGGTGTGAAAAGCCTCAGCAGCAAAAGGGTTAATTCACATTTAATACACAGAGTGGAAAGAAAAACCAATCACTAATACCAAACCTTGGAAAGTGAAATAAGGATGAGGGCACCCCAACCAAGAATGGGATTAAACCCTCTAGAAATCGTGTATAGATAAAGAAAGAGGTACAAATGATTAGTGGACAACCACCATCACAAAGCCCCTTGAAAAATTGGGGTTAAAATTTTTTTTATTTTATTATTGGACATTGCCAAACAAACAGTGTACAGACATTTGTATAACAAGACAGGATGTCACATGAGTAAACAAACAATAGAAGTGACACTATGGACTGAAATGATATCAAGTAAATGTAAATGTATAGTAATTAGGAAGTCAAAACTACCAAATGGTAGTGAATAACGTGTAGCCAATGCTGTAACCTAACCCAAATTATCATATTGACATGAACTATAAGTAAAATCGCTCATAATATGAGATATAAATGATATAAATTGTATTGGTATTATGTGGGTAATAGGCAAACCAGCAAGCGGACATCTAGGTTAACTGAAAAATAATCCCTCCAACATATATATAATTGGGTGAAACAAGCGTTAAGATTGCGGAAGAGGGTATAGGATCAATTGGACAAAAGCAGTGTGGACCAAAGATAATGGCCCAACAGCAATTGACCTCTAAACTCGTGCAAGCTGGATAAATAGCTCTTAGAAACCATGGGTGACTGGTATAATAACAGCAACCTAATGGTCATTAATAAACTTAAATCTCAGGTAAATCAAGTCTAGTAAAGAGTATCGGAGAGTAATTTGACTTGCCCAATATATAATCAGTTAATTAGGCGTCCGGATAAATGGTATCGCATCGATTGATATACCGACAACAAAGTGTTACCAATGGTATGAAGAATGATGAGTGATCATTTATACCCTTATTAACATCACTTAGATACTAGTATTTGTAGAAATTGGGAATAACTCTAATGGAAACAGTTAATAAATGTCACAAATTGAACAATAATTTACAATAAATAGCTGGTTATTAAATTGCGACAAATAATTAAATTTGAGATGTGTAGATCTTAATATGAGCTAACGCTAAATGTGACAAATAAATTAATCACAGTAAGCGGAAATAGCTAATTATACCATACAGTACATAGAGTTAATTGGTCCATTATGAATAACTCAAGTGATTGATTATTTGAGTATCGGATGCATCTCTATAATAGTAACATTTGGTTGAGATCATATATAAAAAGATTCCAATTGGTCATATACATATAAGTGTCCAATGTAATTTGTAGAGAACAGGCTTACATTTATCAACAGCCACACACCAAATGGAAGGATTGTTAGGCTAAAAAGAATAGTATTAATATAGAGACATATAGAAATAGCTGTAATAATGCTCAGCACTAGGTTGTATGTTTAACCTTGATATGATTTAAATTACAAACATACATATATGTGGAAGATAAGTCGGCAAACGCCCAATAGTAAGTGCATAGAGCCAAATTCTCGTATGAAGATTGAACACCGATCACACACCAAGTGGGAATTATTGTGAAAATCGGACGAAGCCACGCTTGCATTTATCAAATGCCAGGCGTGCATTTATCAACAACCACACACCAAGTGGAAGAATTGTTAGGCTAAAGAGAATAGTATTAGCATAGAGTCATATAAAAATAGCTGTAATGATACTCAACACTAGGTTGTGTGTTTAACCTTAATATGGTTTAAATTGCAAACATACATATATGTGGAAGATAAATCGGCAAACGCCCAGTATTAAGTATATAGAACCAAATTATCATATGAAGTTTGAACACCGACCACACACCAAGTGGGAATTATTTTGAAAATCGGACCTATAGTCAGTAAAAATCACAATACAACCTGAGGTATAAATAAGGGCAATATAATTGCAATTATGACCAATATATATGTGAAGCTAAACAGAATAAGCTCTAAATCAAAAGAGCTATGACCACCGGTCCATAGTGTTTGAAAATTCGATTATAGAAAAAATGTGAAGCAGTTAAAATGGGTAAAGACCCATCGGTATTGTACCGCGCTAAACGTGCGTTTCGCCGCTCAAGTCATGTGGCTTCATCAGGGTGCCACACATACAATGCTCTGGTGAGGTCATCAGGCAGCACCCAGACAGTGACAGTAATCCGGCGCCAACTTTTTCAAGGGGAGCAGCATGTGAAGAGGCAGAGAAGCAGGCGCTGCCGCTAAGCAGCATGGAGGCCAGAGGGAGGCAGGAGTCCCCCCAGCTTGGGCTGTGAGTATTTATTTATTTATAAAGGATTTTACCAGGAAGGATACATTGAGATTTCTCTCGTTTTCAAGTATGTCCTGGGTTCAAGAACACTGAAGTGTTACAGTTACAGAAATACAAAATAATACAATGCAAGATATTAAAAAAAAAACAACACAAATATGCAGATTAACAGAAAATAAATATGTAGGAAATATAATCACTAGGTTACATGTTTACAGGTGCATTCTGTATTGAGGTATGTTAGTAAGGAGCTCTTGAGTGACTTAAGACTGGGGGAAAATTTGATGGTGTCTGAAAGGTTATTCCATAATTGTGGTGCTCTGTAGGAAAATGAGGACCGAGCCGCTGTCTTTTTGTATTGTGGTATTGCAAGTAAGGTGCTGGTCCTGGATCGGAGGTTATAGGATGCGGGAGCTGCTGGGGGAAGCAGTCTATTCAGGTAGGGTGGCAGCTTCCCAGAAATGCTCTTAAACACCAGGTTGGAAAGGTGAAGGGTGCGTTTAGACTCCAGTGATGGCTGTGGGGACATTAGACATCCCTCACCTGATGACAATTTTAACTTCACCTCACATGAACACATTATGTTTGGGTATATTTATGGTTTTAAATGAGAAATAATATTTAAAGGGGTGGAACGTGGATTTATTCTTTCCACGTGTAAATGTCTCACCCCTTGTGTCTCGTCAGATATATATATATATATATATATATATAATTTTTTTTGATGAGGTGTTGGAATCTGTTCAACAAAGAATAAGAAAAAGTGGGGGAATGTGGGGACATTAGACATCCCTCTCCTGTATGTTGAATTAGCCAGGTCTCTCTGCTCTATAGCCTTCATTTACATATCACTAGACCCTTTGGTTAATTACAATATGCCCTTCCCTTGGGAAGACACACCTACTCCATTATATACACATGAACTCTCTGCAGTTCACTCTCTCTCTCTTCCTGTCCTGTGGACTGTGTCACAGTCTCCCTGCTCTCCTGGTTAATAAGTATACACACTGTGGGCTGCTGGCCCTCTAGGCCTATTGTTTATTGTTCATATTGGCTGCTTTGTAAATCTTGTACATATCTGTTATACTGTATGTGATTTAGTGTGCTGTGTGTAATTCCTAATAAATGCTTAATATAGTGGACGAACCTGTCTTGTGCAATATATATATTTGTGTTGGATGAGTGGTACACCAACACCTATATTTTCAAGCGTTCAGCGACCATTTACCACAATGGCCAGTTTAGCTCTTTTAACATGTCACAATGGTGGGTCATGTAGTTACATTGTAAAGCAAAGCGGCAGAATGAGTTATACCATGTAGTAAGTATCTGAAGGTGTGTTTGTGGGGCCGCTGCATACACTACATCTCCGTAATCAATAGCCGGCATAAGCATTTGTTGTACAATCTGCTTTCTTACTGCGGGACTCAGGCAGGATTTGTTTCTGTACAGGGCACCTAGTTTGGGGTAAAGTTTAGATGAGAGTTTTTTGATGTGGGGGCCAAAGGATAGATTAGGGTCCAACCACATACCTAGATATTTGAGAGAAGTGACTGTGGTCAGCGTTAGGGATGAGCTGTTCGGTTCGGATGGTTCGGAGTTCGACCCGAACTTAGCCTGTTCGATTAGATCGCGAACACCGAACATTTCCGGGTGTTCGCCGCATGTTCGACCACAATGGACCACAATGCATTTTCCCACTGGCCTGAAGCTCGTAATTGGCTACAGCCTTGCACCTGACCACAGGTCTGGTGCAAGACAGTTTCAACACTATGCCAATCACGGCTCAGAGTCCTGATTGGGCAAATTTTGCCAAATCATGGGCTCACAGAGCTAAGTCCCGTAGCACACTATATAACGTTTCCACGTGCCGATTATGCACGCATTTCAGAGGAGATTTCAAAGGAGATAGTTGTGTGTTGTTACTGCCAGTCTGCCACACTACTGGGGGGGTCTGGGGGATCTCATTTCTGCCAAATATCAGGGAATTTAGGTGATGTGTGTCTTGTCACTGTGCCATCAAGTTTTTTTGGGGTTTAAAACTTTCTTTAAAACATTTGTGAATTGAGGTGATCTTCTGGGTCTTGTCACTGTGCCAGCAAATCATTTTGGGGCTCACTAATTTCTTTAAAACATTTGTGAATTGAGGTGAACTGTGTCTTGTCACACAACCAGTACCACGCATTATTTTGGGGCTCACTAATTTCTTTAAAACATTTGTGAATTGAGGTGATCTGTGTCTTGTCACACAACCAGTACTACGCATTATTTTGGGGCTCACTAATTTCTTTAAAACATTTGTGAATTGAGGTGATCTGTGTCTTGTCACACAACCAGTACCACACAATATTTTGGGGCTCACTAATTTCTTTAAAACATTTGTGAATTAAGGTGATCTGTGTCTTGTCACACAACCTGTACCACGCAATATTTTGGGTGTCACTAATTTCTTTAAAACATTTGTGAATTGAGGTGATCTGTGTCTTGTCACACAACCAGTATCACGCAGTATTTTGGGGCTCACTAATTTCTTTAAAACATTTGTGAATTGAGGTGATCTGTGTCTTGTCACACAACCAGTACCACGCATTATTTTGGGGCTCACTAATTTCTTTAAAACATTTGTGAATTGAGGTGATCGGTGTCTTGTCACACAACCAGTACCACGCATTATTTTGGGGCTCACTAATTTCTTTAAAACATTTGTGAATTGAGGTGATCTGTGTCTTGTCACACAACCAGTACCACGCAGTATTTTGGGTGTCACTAATTTCTTTAAAACATTTGTAAATTGAGGTGATCTGTGTCTTGTCACACAACCAGTACCACGCAGTATTTTGGGTGTCACTAATTTCTTTAAAACATTTGTAAATTGAGGTGATCTGTGTCTTGTCACACAACCAGTACCATGCATTATTTTGGGGCTCCCTAATTTATTTAAAACATTTGTGAATTGAGGTGATCTGTGTCTTGTCACACAACCAGTACCACGCATTATTTTGGGGCTCACTAATTTCTTTAAAACATTTGTGAATTGAGGTGATCTACCTCTTGTCACTGGCTGCCAGCTATCAGTGTGTCTCACTGAGTTATACCAGAGTTCTTTAAATCCTTATACCAGAGTTGAATCAGAGTTCTGTATATATTAATCTATATATCACTCACCATGTCTGAAAGAACAAAAAGGGCACGCAGACGCTCCCAGACACAGATAAGAGTGCAAGCAGCCCCTGTGTCTTGAGGCTGTGCCTCTGGTCGTGGTGGACGTGGTGCATCCTCTGCAGGGGCACGCTTGTCCTTTCTAACTGGTGCTGGCCGTCTTAAGCAGCAGCAACATACAGAGGACTTGGTGGATTGGCTAACCAGGCCATCCTCATCCTCCGAGGCCTCTGCCAGTCAGGCTTCTAGTGCTTTACAGTCCAACTCAGCTGCCAAAGCATCTAATGCAGCCTCCATGTCCACAGCTACTCCTGCCGTAGCCTCGCTATCACACACGAAGGAGTCAGCTGAATTGTTTGACTACAATGAGAGTGACATGCTGCTTGAGGATGCGCAGCAAGTACAGTGCTCTGATTCAATCTCTGACGTTGAGGAAGGGAGTATAATCAACCTAGAGGAAGGGGGTGCCAGTGATGACACACAAATAACTGGCACTCATGTTGCCCAAGCAGCTGCAGCATACTGCCAAGTTGGATCCAGTGACGAGGAGATAGGGGGTGATGATGACAATGATGATGAGGTCACTGATTCCACCTGGTGCCTGATCGAACAGAGGAATTAAGTGAGGAAGAGGGGGAGGAGGAGGCACAGCAAACACGTGGCACAACATCCTCTGTGACCAACCGTAGCACTAGCCAGTCCAAGGCATCACATGTCAGAGCTGCTCCCGTGCAGAGCGCTGTTGTCTCAAAGAACACACGCAGGAACTCTGTTGTCTGGGAGTTCTTTAAGAAATGTGCAGTAGAGCGCATCGTTGCTATTTGTAATCTATGTCAGATGAGGCTTAAGCGTGGGAAAGATACCGGACACTTGGGTACCACGTGCTTGAGGCGACATATGAACAACTGCCACACATCCCGTTGGCGCAAAACTTTGCGTAGGTCCTCCTCCTCATCTGTCTCTAACCCCACTGTATGTCCTGCCATGTCATTGCCTACAACCTCCACCGACAGGGATGATGCTACAGTAATTGATGTACCAGCTCCTTCCTCACAATGTGACATCATCCCAGCATCTGAAGATTTACGCAGTCAGATTACGTTGCCGCAGCTGCTGCAGCGAAAGAAAAAATATAGTCCCAACCATCCCCAAGCCCCAAGCACAGCGTCTAAATGCCAGCTTAGCAAAATTACTCACATTGCAGCTGCTGCCTTTCCAGCTGGTGGACTCTGCTCCCTTCCGTGAATTTGCTGAATGTGCTGTACCACAGTGGCAGGTTCCAAAACGCCATTACTTTTCACGCAAGTCCATTCCAGCACTATACCAGCACGTGGAAGACAATGTTATCGAGTCATTTGGAAAGGCAGTCAGCAACAAGGTGCATGTGACTTTAGACACGTGGTCCAGCAAGCATGGACAGGGTCGTTACATTTCCTTCACAGCACACTGGGTAACTCTGATTGCAGCTGGGAGGGATCTAGGACGGGGCTCTGTGATGGAGCTTGCTCATCCCCACGCCTCCAGAAAGCTGCCTATACGAGGTCTGTCTGCTCCACCACCTCTTCCTCCTCCTCTTCCTCCAACTTCAATGTCTCTGGCGAAGTGGCAGTTAAACCGACGCGTGGCAGGGGCTACGCAATGGCTCAAGCAAAAAGATGGCATGCTGTGCTTGAGCTGGTTTGTTTATTGGACAGGAGCCACACCGGGTCAGAAATTCTTTAAGCTCTGCAGGGGCAGGCGCAGAGATGGTTAACACCATGCCAGCTTGAGCTGGGAATGGTCGTCTCTGATAATGGCAGCAACCTTCTCTCCGCCCTACGCCTGGGTAAGTTGAAGCATATAGCATGCCTAGCACACGTCCTAAATCTGGTGGTACAGCATTTCCTAACCAGATACCCAGGGCTGGCAGAGCTTTTTAGCCAGACCAGAAAAGTCTGCAGCCACTTCAGACGGTCATTCCCAGCAAGTGTTCACCTGGCAGAAATTCAAAGAGAATTCCACCTTCACACAAACAGCCTGATCTGTGACATGTCCACCAGGTGGAACTCAACATTGGCAATGCTGCAGTGCCTGCAGAAGCAGCAGAGGGTCATCAATGAGTACCTGTGTGAGTATGGCACAAGGACAAGTTCAGGTCAACTTTTTTCCCCCCCGCAGTGGCTGATAATCAAGGAAGCATGCACTTTATTGACTCCATTTGAGGAGGCAACGAGGATGGTTAGCAGGGACAGTGCATGCATAAGTGACACAATTCCTTTAGTGTTCCTGATGGAGTGCATTCTACAGGGAATTATAGATGTGGCACTAGAGACAGAGCAGTGGGAGGAAGAGGAGGCCTTCCCTAGCTCTCAAGGCCCCAGTCTTTCCACAGACAGCATTCCTGCGGGTCCTCAGATCAGACAGGAGGAAGATGAGGAGTAGGAGGAGGAATATTTAAGTTGTGGGGGCATTGAATGTGGGGATTCCTCAAGGGAGGGTTTTGTGTCCCCAGAAACCCAAGGACTAGTACGTGGCTGGGAGGAGTTAGTGCATGATATGGTCATCCTCAGTGACCATGAACACTCTGAAGCTAATGCCACCTCCAACTATACTATATGCTATAGTGTGCATGGGCTCCTTTATCCTGCAAAGTCTGCTAAAGGACCCTATGATTCGTGCTATCAAGGAGAGGGATCATTACTGGTTGGCAACCCTTCTTGATCCACGATACAAGGGTAAGGTTGCAGAGCTCATCCTGCCCTCACAGAGGGAGCACAGGATGAAACAACTTGAGGACGGTTTAAAGCGACACTTGTGTAACACCTTTCCAGACACTGGTAGGTTACCAACTGATGACACAGGTGCTTCTGAGGCTGCTGTTTATCAGAGGAATAGCAGTGAAGGGGGCCACTTGACTGATGCCTTTTCCAGTTTTTTAGTCCACGACGCACAGGGACGTCAAATGTAGGCACCCATTACTAGCGTCTTCACCGTATGGTGCAGGACTATCTAGGGGCAAGGGCAGACCTGCATACCTTTACAGCAGATGATCCACTGGCTTACTGGGTGTTGAGATTGGATCTCTGGCCAGAATTTAGCCAATATGCTATGGAGCTACTAGGTTTGCCCTTCATCCAGCGTGCTTTCCAAAATGACTTTCAGTGCCGCTGGAAGTTTGTCACAGACAAAAGAGTGCGTCTGTCCACTGACTCTGTTGACAGGCTGACATTTATAAACATGAATCAGTCCTGGATCAGCCGCTCTTCCACAATACCTCAGAGGGGTTACGGTGTGAAGGCACTAGCTGGCACCAAAGGTCCAATTTTAATGCACCTGTTGTTACTTTCATCCAAAGCCTGCATAGGTTTCACCATAATTTAGCCAAAAAAATCACTAAATTTGTTCTGCGTGTCCTAAAACGTCTCCTCTTTTCATACAGGCTGCCGCCCCAAGCAGTTGTTTATGAATATTTTAAAGGAAAACCATTTACCGTCATTTGAAATGTCATTTTTTTCTTTTTAAATGTTTCTATACATCTGACAAATCCGCAACTTCACGGACAGGTTATGGGGACCTCGTAGGCATGATATTTGAAGAAATTTTTCTTAACCTTTATTGCATGGAAAGCTCACTGTTCCTTTAAAAAAAATTCCTTGTTTCCTGTCCCCCAGGGCACTACCTTAACCCCCATAGACCTTTTATGGCAAACATCTTGCATATATGCCCTCTTGCAGGGCACTCTAAAGTTGAACGTTCGAGTCCCATTGACTTGCATTGAGTTCGGATCGTATTTGCATCTGAACTCGAACTTTTGAAATTGTTCGAGTTCAAATATGAACCGAACACAGGGGTGTTTGGCCGTTCCCTAATAAGGGTTAGGCAATAGAGTGTGAAAGGTATTTTAATATGATAGGTAGTTTTTTTTATTTTTGCATTAGTGTGAAATCCACCACCCCACCATTATAAGTGTCAAACCCTGCAACTCTTTTACTTGCATAGGATGTTAGCCTGTGGAATTTAGCCATTTCCTTTGTGTGCAGGAAAGGGTGTGTCAATAGTGTAAACTAGAAAAAAGTAATCTCTGAATCAAATGTAGTAATTTTGTCTCACTGTTGGTTAAACTCTGACGTAGAAATGTATCTGCTCTGATTGGTTGTTGTATCACATTCCTATGTTGGGAGTGAAAACTGCAGGAAGTTTTTATATATAACGAACATTTCTATTGGATGTTGAAATAATAAACGGACCTGACAGTCCATTAACTGATCAGATGATAATCTGCCATATCTCAGTGTGGTTGTGTCTATCGTCTCCTCTGATCAGAGTCGCGCAGCGCCTTACTTTGGTTTTGATATATAAGAAGAAACTTGAAAAAGGTTTATGGTAATTATAATGGAAATCTAGAATTTAACAGTTGGTGTCAAAAGTGGGATTTAATAATCCAATTGTCTGATATGATTTATTTCATGTTAAACAATTGCCTATATAGATAAAAGTATCTTTGCTTCCATGGGGAGGCTGCCTGTGAGAGCCACTGTGTTGTTGTAGGACGCTCTGTTTGTTTTTCTTTGTTTATTGTTTGTTTATCTTAACTCACCTGATAGAGAACTGTTAATGAGCGGTGACTCACTCGTTATGTTGATGTACCCTGATGAAGTTTCTAGCTTTGAGTAAATGTGTTTGTCTTTGTGTCCATAGTGTAGCTCCTTTGTGTTCTGGAGTTCTGGCTCGTAGTATTTTATTTTAATTGATTAGGTCCGGTTTCTTCTTATACAGCAGGATAGAAAACAAAATAGCATTGCTTCCATTGAGAGCAATTTTTCTTTTGCATTCTTGCCATTTTTTTTTGTTTTTGTTATTTATTTTATATTTTTTGCATTGCGGTATGTTTGCAAATCCTTTAAAAGTAGCACGCAAACTGTCTTTCTTTCAGTTTTAAAATTTTTGTATTTTATTTTTTCCCTTTTGCTTCTTGCCATTGATTACGTCTGTTTATTTAAATGTTTGTCTTTACTAACTATTAATATTTGTGTTTATCTTTGATGTTTTGTATTTCGTAGTTTTGATATTGTGTTTTTTATATGTAATTTATGTATAGGGACTGCTTCTCTTAAAACAGGTTGCTTTGTTTCTATGTATCTTTACTGCCTTGCCTCGCTTAAAAAAAAAATAAGAAAAGGAAATGGAGACAATAGGGCTTTACTTTTACAGTGACTTTCAAAAGCGCCTGCTAACTTTTTTCTCTTTCTCATACATTCTTTTTTTCTCTCTTTGTTCTTTTTTTTATTAAAAAACTCTTTATTTGTAATGTATAATGTTATTATGTGTTTGTATAAGGATTTTTTTTCTTTGAATGCTAGTAGTCTTTTAGCAGTGCAAGTTGGATAATGGAATATGTAGTTATTGTTGTTGTTCTTTGAGTATCTATTTGGGATAATTGAACAGTATATACAAATGACATGTGTCTAATGCCTGAATGACTGTAGTAGCAGTTGAATTCTGGAGCTGTTAGTGCTTTATAAAACTGTAACTGTAACTGTTGTGGAATTGGGCGCAGTTTGAGTGCTTTCGGCGTGCGTACAGATGTGGAGCAAAAGAAAGTAATTATGGGAGCTGGATTTACTGTAAATGGATTATAGAATTTGATGTATGATATAAACACTATTTTGTGTATCAAGGTGATGGGCGTCGGTCATCTGCCTTAATGTAGGTTATAAATTTTCCCAAAAGAGACGTGGTTAGTTATTTTCCTCTGGTCTTTGTTTGAGTCCAGCACAAATGGATTGACCACACCTTAATATAGGTTATATGTTTTGCCAAAATGGCCGACTGAGGTCATTTACAGGTTTTGTAACTTGTTTATGTAGGTTTATTATAAGACAGTAAACAAAGAGGTCATGTTTAAATTGTTTGGAATCTAAGACGATGAAGTGACATAAAGCTGAAGGATTTGAGTGAAAGTTTTATGGAAAGCGCCTACAGGTTGTGTAGCTCTGTACAAAGGAAATTAGGCAGATTTCAAATGAGAGAAGGTGTTTTGTTTTTCTTTGGTTTTTTGGGGGTTTTATTTTAGTTGAGATGGAAGGTTGTAGTTTGGTATCTTGAGTATGGTTTTTTTTTTTTTTTTTCTGCAGTGGTAGCCAGATGTCTAGTTTTATTTTTTGCTGTCTGATGTTTTTGTCTTTTGGTGTGAAGTGCAACAATGTATGACTATGCCCCCATTGAATTTTTCTTGGAGGGAATAAAACAGGTTGTAAAATAGCTGCACAAACACCTCACGTTTGAATGTTTGTTTTTAACCAATATCCTTAATAAAGATTATTGATGTTTATTAAGAATCTTTTTCTCTGAGTTTCCTCTGAGAACTTTGTGCTAATTAACTCGTCAGGTTTTAAACATGCCCTTCTATACTTTCTTTCCCAGTTCATGATATTTTTGTTGTGTTTTTTTATTTGAATTGAAGTTCACATTCTTTTCCTAGTAACCCTCCATTTTGTCTCTCTCATGACCCCTCCTCTCCTCTATTTTTTTATCTCGACATGACCACTCCTTTTCTTTGTGTCCAAAAATGTGTTGCATTTTTTTTCTCCATTTAAAAGTATTTTAACCATATCAATTTTAAAGTTTTTGACAGGTTAATAATACATTTTTTCCAAATTTTTTACTTTAGGTGAAAATTACCCATGCATGCCAACTTTGCTCAAGCTAGATGGAAGATTATGTGATACCAATATTGATAAAGCTGTTGGAATTGAAGGAAATTTACTCAAACACATTATCATTTCACATTGCAATGTTTCATCAATCGGATAATAAGGAATTATCAGACACCAAATTTATCAACAACTCATCAATAAATCATGCGATTAAAGAAGATCATTGATTTGGAAATATAACTTAAGACATGTCATTTTTACAAAACCGTTATTTTCAACCAATAAGACAGAAGACAAAGAAAGAAGAAGATAATGTATTTTTATATGCTGATGGATTGTCTTTGTGTTGTCGTCTAAGTGATAATTATTTTGTGTCTTTTATTATTTTATATTTTATTATTTTTGTTGTTCGTTTACAATCAATATTGTTCAAATTCCCTGACACATTTAGGATTATTAGAGATCACATCCAATTAAATTAGAGTTAATTAATGTATTTAGGAACATATAATTTAATGCATTTGCATAAATACATTTCATGACATATATAGTGGTAAATGGAAAGTTTTAATTCGGTAAAATTAAAGTTGTTTTTATTTTTTGGATTTTATTTGAGGATTGGTGTGTTTTATAAACACCAGGTTTGTTTCAAAACACCAAACAAGACCGAATAGGATAGTAGTTTAACCCCTTCACTGCTGAGCCATTTCGGGTCTAATTTTTCTTCTTTACTTTAAACATGGTCATGTTTGGTATCATTGGAAAGGCCATGATCTGGCCGTTCTACTGATCACAAACATGACCCTCTAGCTGCCAACAGTGGGGAGATATCGTGGTTCAAAGGAACCCCCTATCTCCACCCCTATCTTTCCTTAGGAGTCAATGAGGACTTTCCCCACACGTCCTCAGCAGTGAAAGGGTTAAATATTTTTTATGTTATTTAGAATGGGTGGAGTATGCACTTTGGCTATTTCCCTTTTGAGCCAAAGTTGCAAATATATATTTTTTCTCTAACAATGGGTCAGAAGTAGTATAATTTTCTTTGAGGGGAAATTTTAAACTTTATTATCTGTGTTTCTTCTTGTGTAAATTAACATTTTTATTGTTTTCTTGTACTTGAGAGTGATAATGAATGAATGGATGTATATGATTAGCGGGGAATACCATATTTTCTTTCTTTTTCTTTTCTTTATTGTTGCTACAACCGTATCGCATCATCAAGAAACCTGACAGTCACAATGACTGCATATGGAATGAATCATGGACATTTTGTGTCAAGGTCGAAGGTCACAGGTAATAAGCAACCAGCACAAAGAGACAGTTTGTTCAGGAGTCCCTATGGTGGGAGCTCTGATGACATTTAATGATTATGCGTCTCAAGCTGGGATGATGAAAAAGACCAGACCTTGATCTCGCACTGTGGACTACGGTATTAGATTATGGAATATTATTTTTTTATTTAATCCCCTAGGTAAGTGTGAGAAAGGAATGGATTTGGGAAAATGAGAATGTATTTCTTGAGAGTGTGTATGAATGCAGGTGTGTATGCGGTCTGTGGAGTGAAGCTGAACATAGGAAAACACACAGATATAGATCTGACTCATGTTGATTATTAGATAAATAACCTTTTACATTCAAGTTATTATACTTTTCTTGTTCGGTGAATTATATTTTGGGAAATGGGAATAAATAGTTATTTAATGTCTAGATTAGGTATTTTTGCCTACGCTCCAAGTGTGGTTTGCTGGTAGAGTGAATCTAGATAGATAAGTATATTTTATGCTCATAAAGGGCCTCCTTGGGGAATCCTTTTCGTATATTGTACAGGTATTAGGCAAGGATACTATGGCCCCAGGTATAATTAGTTTAATGGTCTAGTTTGTTTCATCCATTTTTGTGATCACGATTATATATGTGATCAATGAGATGATTGAAAGGTATTTTAATATGATAGGTAGTTTTTTTATTTTTGCATTAGTGTGAAATCCACCCCCCCACCATTATAAGTGTCAAACCCTGCAAGTCTTTTACTTGCATAGGATGTTAGCCTGTGGAATTTAGTCATTTCCTTTGTGTGCAGGAAAGGGTGTGTCAGCAGTGTAAACTAGAAAAAAGTCATCTCCGAATCAAATGTAGTAATTTTGTCTCACTGTTGGTTAAACTCTGACGTAGAAATGGATCTGCTCTGATTGGTTGTTGTATCACATTCCTATGTTGGGAGTGAAAACTGCAGGAAGTTTTTATATATAACGAACATTTCTATTGGATGTTGAAATAATAAACGGACCTGACAGTCGATTAACTGATCAGATGATAATCTGCCATATCTCGGTGTGGTTGTGTATATCGTCTCCTCTGATCAGAGTCGCGCAGCGCCTTACTTCGGTTTTGATATATAAGAAGAAACTTGAAAAAGGTTTATGGTAATTATAATGGAATCTAGAATTTAACAGAGTGGTCGTTGGCAATGCAGGGCACTAGGCAAGGCGGCAGGCAGGGTGGTCAAAGTCCAAATCAAGGGGTCTGGTAACCAGGGGTTCAAGATGGGGGAAGAGGGAGCAAAGGGGGGTACCTGTTTGAAGGACAAACAGGGTCCTCAGGAAAGTCTTTGGAGGTTCAACAAGGAGCGTTCAGGAATAGCTCTGCCCAGCAAGATAGTCTAACTTCAATGTGGAAGTCCAGTTTAGAGGGCGTAGCTTCCTTATGTGCAGGTTTAATCAAGGCAAGGTGAGCTCAGGTGGGGCTCCAGGGCTAGGATGCAAATCTGTGAGCGTCCAGGGAACCTGAATAGTTCATCATAGCCAGGACCGGACTGGCCTACCGGGACAGCGGGAGGAATCCCGGTAGGCTGATTAACTTTTGGGACAATGGCCAGAGGCCCCTGCTGATACCGGGAGACAGCCAGGAAGAGGAGCAGCTAGAAGCAAGAGACAGATGAATATGGAGGGAGGGGAGAGGTCTGTCCTTCTGTGTGTCCCTGTATCTGTCTGTCCCTGTATCTGTCTGTCCTTCTGTGTGTCCCTGTGTCTGTCTGTCCTTCTGTGTGTCCCTGTATCTGTCTTTCTCCCTGTTTATGTGTCTGTCTTTTGGAGTATGTTCATCTGTCTGTTTTGCTATCTGTCTTTATAATTAATCTATTTCTCTTTTTTCTCTATTTCCCCTCATTAATGTTCTTCTCCCTTTATTTTTTTTCTCTTTCCCCTTCTCTTATCATTTCTTCTTTAGCACTCTGTCACTTTCAATCTCTACTTTCTAACCCTAATCTGTTCCCCATATAGCCTCTAACCCTAATCTGTACCCCTAATAGCTTCTAGCTCTAATCTGTACCCCCTAATATCTTCTAACCCTAATCTGTTCCCTCATAGCCTCTAACCCTAATCTGTACCCCTAATAGCCTCTAATCCTAATCTGTACCCCTAATAGTTTCTAACCCTAATCGGTACCCCTAATAGCTTCTAACCCTAATCTGTTCCCCCTAATAACCTATAACCCTAATCTGTACCCCCTAATAGCTTCTAACCCTAATCTGATTCTGTACCCCTAATAGCTTCTAACCCTAATCTGTACCCCTAATAGCTTCTAACCCTAATCTGTACCCCTAACCCTAATAGCCTCTAACCGTAATCTGTACCCCTAATAGCCTATAACCCTAATCTGTACCCCTAATAGCTTCTAACCCTAATCTGATTTTGTACCCCTAATAGCCTCTAACCCTAATCTGTACCCCCTAATAGCCTCTAACCCTAATCTGTACCCCCTATTAGCCTCTAACCCTAATCTGTACCCCCTAATAGCTTCTAACCCTAATCTGTACCCTTAATATCTTCTAACCCTAATCTGTACCCCTAATAGCTTCTAACCCTAATCTGTACCCCTAATAGTTTCTAACCCTAATCTGTACCCCTAATAGCTTCTAACCCTCTTATGTTCCCCCTAATAGCCTATAACCCTAATCTGTACCCCCTAATGGCTTCTAACCCTAATCTGATTCTGTACCCCTAATAGCTTCTAAACCTAATCTGTACCCCTAATAGCTTCTAACCCTAATCTGTACCCCTAGTTTCTAACCCTAATCTGTACCCCTAATAGCCTATAACCCTAATCTGTACGCCTAATAGCTTCTAACTAGGGTTGCACCGATACCGATACTAGTATCGGTATCGGGGCCGATACTGGGTACTGCAGGAGTACTTGGTACTCGTGCAGTACCCCCGATATTTTTTCCGATACCGGAAGCCAGCATTGAGCCGGCTTCCGGCATCCGAGGGGCTGCGGCGGCTGTCCGAATGCTCTATCGGCATTCGGACAGCCGGCCCCGCACTCTCCGCAATACTTACCTTCCTGGGCGCCGCCGGGGAATGTCTCCACGCGCGCGCTCGTTGGAAGGACCCCAGCCGCGACCACGTTGATCCCGGCTGGGGTCCTTCCAACGAGCGCGCGCGCGGAGACATTCCCCGCGGCGCCCAGGAAGGTAAGTATTAAACACACTGAGCAGCTGCAGGGCCTGTCTGAATGCAGATAGAGCATTCAGACAGGCCCTGCAGCTGCTCTCCGCGACGATACTTACCTTCCTGGGCGCCGCCGGGGAATGTCTCCGCGCGCGCGCTCGTTGGAAGGACCCCAGCCGGGATCACGTGGTCGCGGCTGGGGTCCTTCCAACGAGCGCGCGCGCGGAGACATTCTCGGCGGCGCCCAGGAAGATAAGTATCGTCGGGGGGGGCGGTCCATGAGCTGGGGGGCATATCCATGAGCTGGAGGCAATATCCATGATGGGGCATATCCATGATGGGGCATATCCATGACCTGGAGGCAATATCCATGATGGGGCATATCCATGATGGGGCATATCCATGACCTGGAGGCAATATCCATGATGGGGCATATCCATGACCTGGAGGCAATATCCATGATGGGGCATATCCATGACCTGGAGGCAATATCCATGATGGGGCATATCCATGAGCTGGAGGCAATACCCATGAGGGGGCATATCCATGAGGGGGCATATCCATGAGGGGGCATATCCATGTGGGGGCATATCCATGAGCTGGGGGGCATACTCATGTGTGAGCTGTGGGGGCATAATAACCCATGTGTGTGCTGGGCATTATCCATGTGCTGGGGCAAATCCATGAGTGAGCTGGGGCAAATCCATGAGCTGGGGCAGTATGAATATATATATATATATATCGGGGGGGATATACATGTGAGCGGGGGGCATTTTTATATGGTCTGTTCTTATTGGAAAGCGTCACATGACATTAAATAAAAGTATCGGTACTTGGTATCGGTGAGTACTTTTAAAAAGTATCGGTACTCGTACTCGGTCTTAAAAAAGTGGTATCGGTGCATCCCTACTTCTAACCCTAATCTGATTTTGTACCCCTAATAGCCTCTAACCCTAATCTGTACCCCTAATAGTTTCTAACCCTAATCTGTACCCCTAATAGCTTCTAATCCTAATATGTTCCCCTAATAGCCTATAACCCTAATCTGTACCCTCTAACCCTAATCTGATTCTGTACCCCTAATAGCTTCTAAACCTAATCTGTACCCCTAATAGCTTCTAACCCTAATCTGTACCCCTAACAGCCTCTAACCCTAATCTGTACCCCTAACAGCCTATAACCCTAATCTGTACCCCTAATAGTTTCTAACCCTAATCTGTACCCCTAATAGCCTATAACCCTAATCTGTACCCCTAATAGCTTCTAACCCTAATCTGTTCCCCATATAGCCTCTAACCCTAATCTGTACCCCTAATAGCTTCTAGCTCTAATCTGTACCCCCTAATATCTTCTAACCCTAATCTGTTCCCTCATAGCCTCTAACCCTAATCTGTACCCCTAATAGCCTCTAATCCAAATCTGTACCCCTAATAGTTTCTAACCCTAATCGGTACCCCTAATAGCTTCTAACCCTAATCTGTTCCCCCTAATAACCTATAACCCTAATCTGTACCCCTAATAGCTTCTAACCCTAATCTGATTCTGTACCCCTAATAGCTTCTAACCCTAATCTGTACCCCTAATCGCTTCTAACCCTAATCTGTACCCCTAACCCTAATAGCCTCTAACCGTAATCTGTACCCCTAATAGCCTATAACCCTAATCTGTACCCCTAATAGCTTCTAACCCATATCTGATTTTGTACCCCTAATAGCCTCTAACCCTAATCTGTACCCCCTAATAGCCTCTAACCCTAATCTGTACCCCCTATTAGCCTCTAACCCTAATCTGTACCCCCTAATAGCTTCTAACCCTAATCTGTACCCTTAATATCTTCTAACCCTAATCTGTACCCCTAATAGCTTCTAACCCTAATCTGTACCCCTAATAGTTTCTAACCCTAATCTGTACCCCTAATAGCTTCTAACCCTCTTATGTTCCCCCTAATAGCCTATAACCCTAATCTGTACCCCCTAATGGCTTCTAACCCTAATCTGATTCTGTACCCCTAATAGCTTCTAAACCTAATCTGTACCCCTAATAGCTTCTAACCCTAATCTGTACCCCTAACCCTAATAGCCTTTATCCCTAATCTGTACCCCTAGTTTCTAACCCTAATCTGTACCCCTAATAGCCTATAACCCTAATCTGTACGCCTAATAGCTTCTAACCCTAATCTGATTTTGTACCCCTAATAGCCTCTAACCCTAATCTGTACCCCTAATAGTTTCTAACCCTAATCTGTACCCCTAATAGCTTCTAATCCTAATATGTTCCCCCTAATAGCCTATAACCCTAATCTGTACCCCCTAATAGCTTCTAACCCTAATCTGATTCTGTACCCCTAATAGCTTCTAAACCTAATCTGTACCCCTAATAGCTTCTAACCCTAATCTGTACCCCTAACAGCCTCTAACCCTAATCTGTACCCCTAACAGCCTATAACCCTAATCTGTACCCCTAATAGTTTCTAACCCTAATCTGTACCCCTAATAGCCTATAACCCTAATCTGTACCCCTAATAGCTTCTAACCCTAATCTGATTCTGTACCCCTAATAGCTTCTAAACCTAATCTGTACCCCTAATAGCTTCTAACCCTAATCTGTACCCCTAACCCTAATAGCCTTTAACCCTAATCTGTACCCCTAGTTTCTAACCCTAATCTGTACCCCTAATAGCCTATAACCCTAATCTGTACCCCTAATGGCTTCTAACCCTAATCTGATTTTGTACCCCTAATAGCCTCTAACCCTAATCTGTACCCCATATTAGCCTCTAACCCTAATCTGTACCCCTAATAGCTTCTAACCCTAATCTGTACCCCTAGTTTGTAACCCTAATCTGTACCCCTAATAGCCTATAACCCTAATCTGTACGCCTAATAGCTTCTAACCCTAATCTGATTTTGTACCCCTAATAGCCTCTAACCCTAATCTGTACCCCTAATAGTTTCTAACCCTAATCTGTACCCCTAATAGCTTCTAATCCTAATATGTTCCCCCTAATAGCCTATAACCCTAATCTGTACCCCCTAATAGCTTCTAACCCTAATCTGATTCTGTACCCCTAATAGCTTCTAAACCTAATCTGTACCCCTAATAGCTTCTAACCCTAATCTGTACCCCTAACAGCCTCTAACCCTAATCTGTACCCCTAACAGCCTATAACCCTAATCTGTACCCCTAATAGTTTCTAACCCTAATCTGTACCCCTAATAGCCTATAACCCTAATCCTAACCCTAACCCTAACCCTAACCCTAACCCTAACCCTAACCCTAATCTGATTCTGTACCCCTAATAGCTTCTAAACCTAATCTGTACCCCTAATAGCTTCTAACCCTAATCTGTACCCCTAACCCTAATAGCCTTTAACCCTAATCTGTACCCCTAGTTTCTAACCCTAATCTGTACCCCTAATAGCCTATAACCCTAATCTGTACCCCTAATGGCTTCTAACCCTAATCTGATTTTGTACCCCTAATAGCCTCTAACCCTAATCTGTACCCCATATTAGCCTCAAACCCTAATCTGTACCCCTAATAGCTTCTAACCCTAATCTGTACCCTTAATAGTTTCTAACCCTAATCTGTAGCCCTAATAGCTTCTAATCCTAATATGTTCCCCCTAATAGCCTATAACCCTAATCTGTACCCCTAATAGCTTCTAACCCTTATCTGATTCTGTAACCCCTAATAGCTTCTAAACCATAAATCTGTACCCATAATAGCTTCTAACCTCTAAATCTGTACCCCTAACAGCCTCTAACCCTAATCTGTACCCCTAACAGTCTCTAACCCTAATCTGTACCCCTAATAGCTTCTATCCTAATATGTTCCCCCTAATAGCCTATACCCTAATCTGTACCCCCTAATAGCTTCTAACCCTAATCTGATTCTGTACCCCTAATAGCTTCTAAACCTAATCTGTACCTAATAGCTTCTAACCCTAATCTTGTACCCTAACAGCCTCTAACCCTAATCTGTAACTTCCTAACAGCCTATAACCCTAATCTGTACCCCTAATAGTTTCTAACCCTAATCTGTACCCCTAATAGCCTATAACCCTAATCTGTACCCCCTAATAGCTTCTAACCCTAATCTGATTCTGTACCCCTAATAGCTTCTAACCCTAATCTGTACCCCTAACCCTTACTAAAACACCTTTAACCCTAATCTGTACCCCTAGTTTCTAACCCTTATGTGTACCCCTAATAGCCTATAACCCTAATCTGTACCCCTAATGGCTTCTAACCCTAATCTGATTTTGTACCCCTAATAGCCTCTAACCCTATTCTGTACCGCCATATTAGCCTCTAACCCTAATTCTGTACCCCTAATATAGCTTCTAACCCTAATCTGTACCCCCTAATAGTTTCTAACCCTAATCTGTACCCCTAATAGCTTCTAATCCTAATATGTTCCCCCTAATAGCCTGTAACCCTAATCTGTAGCCCGCTAATAGCTTCTAACCCTAATCTGATTCTGTACCCCTAATAGCTTCTAAACCTAATCTGTACCCATAATAGCTTCTAACCCTAATCTGTACCCCTAACAGCCTCTAACCCTAATCTGTACCCCTAACAGTCTCTAACCCTAATCTGTACCCCTAATATCTTCTAATCCTAATATGTTCCCCCTAATAGCCTATAACCCTAATCTGTACCCCCTAATAGCTTCTAACCCTAATCTGATTCTGTACCCCTAATAGCTTCTAAACCTAATCTGTACCCCTAACAGCCTCTAACCCTAATCTGTACCCCTAACAGCCTATAACCCTAATCTGTACCCCTAATAGTTTCTAACCCTAATCTGTACCCCTAATAGCCTATAACCCTAATCTGTACCCCTAATATCTTCTAACCCTAATCTTATTCTGTACCCCTAATAGCTTCTAAACCTAATCTGTACCCCTAATAGCTTCTAACCCTAATCTGTACCCCTAACCCTAATAGCCTTTAACCCTAATCTGTACCCCTAGTTTCTAACCCTAATCTGTACCCCTAATAGCCTCTAACCCTAATCTGTACCCCTTATTAGCCTCTAACCCTAATCTGTACCCCTAATAGCTTCTAACCCTAATCTGTACCCCTAATAGTTTCTAACCCTAATCTGTACCCCTAATAGCTTCTAATCCTAATATGTTCCCCCTAATAGCCTATAACCCTAATCTGTACCCCCTAATAGCTTCTAACCCTAATCTGATTCTGTACCCCTAATAGCTTCTAATCCTAATATGTTCCCGTCGCGTCATAGCGAAACGTAAGTGTCATGTTATATTGTAAAGCGCTGCGCAAACTGTTGGCGCTATATAAATCCTGTATAATAATAATAATGTGCTTGCATGTGCTAATGTGCACAGAAATACGTTGATTTATCGAGTCCCTTTTTTCATGCAATGTGATTGTGTATAGCTTTGCGTTTTCACAACTCGTCATAAATGCATTTTTGCCATAGCTCTTCTTTTTTGTGATTTTACTTATTCGTGAAAATTGTGACATTTGATGTATGTAGATGAAGTTACAATGCTGGATTTCTTTTGGCACTGTGTGTACTATAGTGTGCTGGGGGGGGGTTGTTGTGATTGAGGGATGCATACGAGATGACCCGCAGCTTGCCCAATATTGGTTCCCACCTGCGCATCAATAAAAATCTCTGCGTCTCTGCTAAAGTGGTAGGATGGGACATGTAGTTCTTCTGTAAGTGCATCCAAACAGAGCCGCCTTCAATACATCCTCAGCAGCTGCTGAATTGTTGCAGCGCAGCAATTCAGTTTGCTGCAGCAGTGTCATTGAATGCTTTAGATGCAAATTTCAAAACAAAATGGTGGATTTCTGTTGTTGTTTCTGCAATATCCACAGTTTTATTCACAGAAACTGAAAGTGAAACTGAGGCTGAGGCCTTCTATAAAATAACTAAAAGCAGTCAGCACAATGTGTTTTGTACGCACACAACACAAATAATAGTTTTTATTGAATAAACGTAATGTTTACTTCTGAAAAAAATATATAATTGAACGGTAATATATGTCTGTGCAGAGGAAATAAATAAATATTTTGTGACTTTAGACCTATGAGATGGGAGTAGTGGTGTGTCAAGCTGGTAGTGGGGTAGTGGAGGGGTGTCGCAATACTTTCGGCAATATAGTATAGATATACCATTTTTCCAGTCTGCATTATTTACGTGTTATTTTTTGGATTTGGCAGAAGACAGGAAGAAGGCGGCATCTGCCCCGGCGGGGACCAGTGCCCCAGTGGAGGAGGAGGAGGAGCCACGGGCGTCCACCAGCGCTGGTATATACTGTTTTATTTTGCAACGACTTTTGGTCAAAACCAGAAACATTTTTTGTTTACTGTATTTTAATTTAATTTTTTTATGTATAGCAGAAGAGGAGCAGGAGGAGGAAGAGGAGGACCAGGAGGAGGGCGAAGGAGAGAGGGAGCCGGAGCAGCAGGAGGCCGCCAGTCCAGGTTTTTTTTTTTTTTACTGTCGTATTTTGCATCGACTTTTGATCAAAAATAAATCTGTTTTGTTGTTTACTGTATTTTTTATTTCTTTAATTTCTTAGATATAGCACTGGATATGCAGACGGTGGTGGTGGGGGAGGAGTCGGAGGAGGAGTCGGAGGAGTCGGCGCCTCAGGAGGCCACCAGCACTGGTATATACTACTGTTATATTTTTTCAAGACTTTCAGTCAAAAATAGAAACCTGCTTTACTTACTGTATTTTCCTTCTTTCATTTATTGGATATATAGAAGGAGAAGCCAGACGCCGACGGGAGGCGATCGGTGAGCTTCGCCTGGCTGTTACCTCCATCGACGCCATACAGGAACTGCTCCAGGAACTGCGGAGCACATAAACAATGCCGCAGACCTACTGGAGCAGCAGTGAGACCAGTGGCAGCCTCCTCCCGAATGTCACCAGAATGTGCCTCAGCTGCTCCTGCTCGCGTGCCTTGAGGTCGGACCAGCGTTTTCGGAGATGGTCCTTCGTCCGGTCCTTCCCGAACAGCTCCAGGATGGTGGTGTGTAGCTTTTCAAGGATACGATCCTTGCGGGTGTTATTCTTCCTGCCGTAAGGCCCTTACAGCAATCATAATCTTTGCAATCCAAGATGCGGACCAGCTCCAACATCTCCTCAAATGCCAGTAACTGTTGGGCAGTTTGCCATCCTTGGCATGTTCCCTTCCCTATGTTCATATGTTGTAAATAAATTTTCTATTTTTTCACTATTTTCCTATTTGTGTGCGTTGCTTTTCCTTACTTAATAAGTTAATATGTATTGCTTGGTTTCCACACTGTTAAAATTATATGTACATAAATGTATTGACATTTCTATGGACCCTTTGTCATAAATTTGTCAACATATTTGTGGCCATGAATGTGACTGCACATTCTACACTTCCTGCATGGCCAAAAAATGTCACACACTAACACAACCTTGTTGTACTGCCTTGAGATTTGATTACCGACGTGGCCTGGTTTTGTTAAGCTTAGGCGATGTCACAACAACACGGTTTTTGTCCACAGTCACATTCATTGTATAACCAAGAATTTATCAAAAAATATTGATGGCAGCACTGCGTGAAGTCTTCTCCGACACAACCCAAAGATCCTTAGTGCGGCTCAGGTCTAGTTTATTTGTCCCTGTTTGCAGCTTCACACAACACCTCCTCCCAGCTATAAGCTCTCGCTCTCCCACCGCTGCCCGCTAAGACGCTGCCCGCCAACATGGTCACGTCTTTGCAGGAAGACAACAGCGTGGGGGAACAGCAGCTGCTGACAGTCCCAAGACCTCGTCACAATGACGTCAGTTCTGGAGTTAACCCCTAACTGTGACCAATGGTGGAGATAGGGGGTTCATTGGAACCCCTATCTCCCGATCCGTGGCAGCTATCGGTTGGTTAATGTTTGGTATCTTTGGATCGACCAGAGCATGGCCTTTCCAACAATACCAAACATGACAATGTTAAAAATTTAAAAAAAAGTCCGTGGGCGTGCGGCCGTTAAATGTATATACCAGTGGCGTCGCTACGTGGGGGCGGGGGGTGCGGCCCGCACCAGGTGACACCCGCCTTTAGGGTGACACCGTCACCCTAAGGGCGGGTGTCTCACCCTCCGCCGCGTTTTTCGCTCCCTGCGAGCGTCCGAAGCATGCAGCTTCGGCGCTCGCCTGGAGGAAACACGTCACCAGCCAATCGCGGCTGGTCACGTGGCTCCCCCTGGCGAGCGCCCAAGCTGCGCACCGCCGGACGCTCTGAGGGAGCGAAAAAGGCGGTGGAGGTGAGCTGGGGCCATTATCATGAGGTGCTGGGGCATTCCATGTGCTGGGGCAAATCCATGAGGAGCTGGGGCATATCCATGAGGAGCTGGGGCATATCCATGAGGATGTCGGATGTCAGCCAAGCTTCCGGGAACTCCCCCTGAGGACTGGCGTCATCGTGCATAGCACGATGACGCCAGTCCTGGAGTTAACCCCTAGCTGCCACCAATGGTGGAGATAGGGGGTTCCAATGAACCCCCTATCTCCCGATCCGTGGCAGCTAGGGGTTAAAGTTTGGTATTGTTGGATCGGCCAGAGCATGGCCGTTCCAACGATACCAAACACGAATGTGAAAAACGTTTGTAAAAAAATTACAAAATAAAAAAATATTTAAAAAAATTATAAAAAAAAATAAACAATTTTTTTTTCTTTTTTTTGGTTTGTTAATGCAGCAATATTGTTCCCATTTCAATTATAATGTGAACAATGATGCTGAACTAACGATTTTTGTATGCGGTGCGTTTGTTAAAAATTTTGTAATTTTCCCCAAAAAAAAATGTAACGAGACCCCATCTCTAAATTTTTTTAACAAGCGCACCCCATACAAAATACAACCGCAATTGCTCGCATGTTAAAATGTGAAAAAAAAACACTTTACACGTTGTAAATTATTGAAAAATCATATTTTATTGCATTTTTTGTTATAATATACAGACAGGTCATGACGTATACATATAATAATGACATATTATGAATCTGCCGAGTCTGACGGAAAGAACGATATATAATATGTCTGGGTCATTATACTAAAATAAGCCTTCAAAACACGTTTAAACATGATGAGCAAAACCGGTAAAAATGAGCTCAGCACAGAGGTGTGAAATGCCTCTGCAGCGAAAGGGTTAATTAAAAAAACACGATAGAATCGCCAGAATTATCGTATCGACAGAATGAATTATCGGATCCGAAAAACAAACCAAAAATTTATTATAAAAAAATATATAAAGTAGTATTAAAAAAGTAAACCATAGTAGTTTTCATCAAAACGAATAGAGTTAGACAGCTTTGAAACGAGAACAGACATTCCGAAAAAAAAAAAATTACCGAAATCACGAAAAGTCGATACAAAAAAACGAGCAATGTGACACGAAATACGAAAAATGGGCGATATGCCGAAAACCATGTACAATTCCGAAAAACGAAAATTTCCCGAAATCACGAAAAGTCGATACAAAAACCGAGTATAGTGACACGAAAATACGAAAAATGGTTGATATTCCAAAAAATAAATGTACCCGAAAAACGAATCAAACCGAACCGAATCGAAACAGAAAGTGGTCGAAACGAGCCAAATCGAAAAGTTTAAAAATTTGAAAAATCGAATCGAACCGAAAAAAAAATCGGTGCACATCCCTATTTGAAAGTTTCGAACTTGAAATGCTGTTTGCAAAAAACTACTGAACGAAAATGCCTGGAATTTTCATATAAGGCGCTATGAATGTTAATAAAAAGGTCTGTTAAAGAAAAATGCATAAAAAAAACAACCGGAAAAAAACATTTTGCCAAACAAATTCCAAAAAATGCCTAAAGGATCCTAAAAAAAAATAAAAAATCAATAATTATTATTATTATCTTTTATTTATAAAGCGCCAACATATTCCGTAGCGCTGTACAATGGGGCAGCACAAACATGAGACATACATGATAAATAAGGAAAAGACAACCCTGCCCAAATGATAAAAGTTTTCAACCCCCTCCTTTTTCCCCCACATTGGATTTTTGGAAAATGGTAAAATACTTTAAAAACAAAAAAACAAGTATTTTACCATTTTCCAAAAATCCAATGTGGGGGCAAAAAGAGGGCATTGAAAACTTTTATCAGTATACCTATATTTCAAAAACCAAAGATGTTACAGATGTAAGATTTGGTATTTACAATCTTCTTGAAAAATAAAAAAACAGGTGTTTTACCATTTTCCAAGAAACCCAAGTGGGGAATGAAAAAAGGGGGGTGAATACTTTTAAACAGGATACCTATATCTCAAAAAAAGAAGATGTTACAAATGTGAAAATTGGTATTTAGATTTGTCTTGAGAAACAAAAAACAAGACAAATCTAAATACCAATTTTCACATTTGTAACATCTTCTGTTTTTGAGATATAGGTATTCTGTAGGGATGGACTGGAGGTTTGATCCGAGCATGAGTTTGATTCGAACATTGCCCGTTCGGCGAACATCAAACATTTCCGCGTGTTCGCCCACAATGCACCACAATGGACCACAATGCACTTTTTCACTTCCCTGAAGCTTGTAATTGGCTACATCCTTGCACCTTACCACAGGTCAGGTGCAAGACAGGTGCAAGACTATGCCAATCAGGGCTCTAATTCCTGATTGAGCCCCTGATTTGGCAAAATTTGCCCAATCAGGGGCTCACAGAGCTAAGTCCCACACGCACTATATAAGGCTTCCCCGCAACCCCAGCACGTGTTTTTTTGCAGGAGTGAGAGGAGATTGTTCTCTCAGTGTGTCTCACAGACGTCTAGCCTATTTCTGTGAATTGTAATCTGTGTCTTCTCACTGCCAGCTATTGGGGTCTCACTTTCTTCTAACAGATATCTGGGAATTGTATTCTGTGTCTTCTCACTGCCAGCTATTGGGGTCTCACAGATTTCTAGCAGATATCTGGGAATTGTAATCTGTGTCTTCTCACTGCCAGCTATTGGGGTCTCACAGACTTCTAGCAGATATCTGGGAATTGGAATATGTGTCTTCTCACTGCCAGCTATCAGGGGGTCCCACATACTTCTATCAGATATCTGGGAATTATAATCTGTGTGTTGGCACTGCCAGCTGCTGCCAGGCTATCAGGCTGTATCACTGATTTATATCATTGTTCTGGAAAATCCGTATATCTTTAATCTAATTCTAGATACCATACAATAACACGGTTTAATCAGAGTTCATCTGTTTATCTATTCAGAGTAGAATCTGGGTGTTGCCAGCTATCAGCCAGGCTGTATCACTGACGTATAGCATTGTTCTGGAAAATCTGTATATCGTTAATCTATATATCACTCACCATGTCAGAAAGACTTGAGTGAAAGTTTGTGAGTTCCTACGGGAATAGGGCCCTCATCTCCTCCTGTACTGTTTGTCAAATGTTGTTCAATGTATTGTAACCCTGTCTATACTGTGCTTATTGTACAGCGCTGCAGAATATGCTGGCGCTTTATAAATAAAGAATAATAATAATAATAATAAAAAGACCAAAAAGGACAGGCAGACGATCCCAAACACAGATAAGAGGGCAAGCAGCCTCTGTGTCGGAAGGCTGTGCCCTTGGTCGTGGTGGACGTGGTGCATCCTCTGCAGGGGCACGCTTGTCCTTGTTTCTAACTGGTGCTGGCCGTCTTAAGCAGCAGCAACATACAGAGGATTTGCAGGATTGGCTAACCAGGCCATCCTCATCCTCCCAGTCCTCTGCCAGCCAGGCTTGTAGTGGTTTACAGTCCACCTCAGCTGCCAAAACATCTAATTCTGCCTCCATGTCCACAGCTACTCCTGCCGTAGCCTCACTATCATACACGGAGGAGTCAGCTGAATTGTTTGACTACAGTGACAGTGACATGCTGCTTGAGGATGCACAGCAACTACAGTGCTCTGATTCAATCTCCGAGGTTGAGGAAGGGAGTATAATCAGCCTAGAGGGAGTGGTTGCCAGTGACACACATAGAACTGGCACTCATGTTCCCCCAGCAGCTGCACCATATTGTGAGGTTGGCTCCAGTGACGAAGAGATAGGGGGTGATGACAATGATGATGAGGTCACTGACCCCACCTGGGTGCCTTGATCGAACAGAGGAGTCAAGTGAGGAGGAGGAAGCCCAACAAAAACGAGGCACAACGTCCTCTATGAGCAACTGTAGCCAGTCCAAGGCAGCAGATGTCAGAGCTGCTCAGGTGCAGAGCGCTGTTGTCTCGCAGCACACGTCCAGGATCTCTGCTGTCTGGGAGTTCTTCACGACATGTGCAACGGACTGCAGCGTTGCTATTTGTAAGCCATGTCGGAAGAGGATCAAGCAGGGGAAAGACATCAGATGCTTGGGTACCACGTGCTTGAGGTGACATATGACCACCTGACACGCATCCCGTTGGCACAACACTTTGCATAGGTCCTCCTCCTCATCTGTCTCTACCCCTGAAAGGTATTTTAATATGATAGGTAGTTTTTTTCATTCACTGTAGGATTATAAATGTCCTGTAATTATAATACGTGCCATATTTCAATATGCAGTGGATAAGAAGTGCCAAACGGTTTATTCATGGAACAGCAACCTTCAAAAAATCAGTGACGTTTCGACCCTGAGGTCTTAATCATACATACAGGCTATAACACATGACATCCTTAAATACCCTAGCCAGACAATTAAACAATTAAAGTTCAAAGCAGCATCCAATTAAACAATAAAGTAATTGGATGAGACTGAAATGTTACAGGGTATACTCAATTAAGGAAAAAAATGTAGCCATATAAACAGAGCCGTAGCTAGTTCCTTTTGCACCCGAGACAAGAACAGAAAATTGTGCCCCCACACACACAATATTTATTACAGAGGTTAAAATATATATATATATATATATATTATATATATATAGAAACAGGATCCTCTACGCATGCGCCCCATAAACATGATATCTGGTTGGCTGCGAATGCTAACCCCAGGTTGTATAATAACTTGTCACTTTGTTTCGAATTTTCAGTTCCAGTTCAAACTCACCGTCAGCAGGGCAGCAAAGCAATTGCACACTGTCATAAGAACAAACTGGAACTGAAGATCTGTAATATTCATAACAAAGTGCCAAATAATTATCCAAACTGCCGATCACTTTTCAGGTTTCTAAAGATACTGTACATTACTGATACACTTGTACAAACTACACATCACAGAGCTCCACAGCAATAAAACTCACAGTAATGTGCAGTGTGTATAAGCGTTTCACAGAGCTCCACAGCAATAAAACTCAGTAATGTGCAGTGTATGTATATATTAAAATGCATAAAACTATTAATATATTTATTAATCTCTTTGGCGGTAATCCCGAGTGTGGCTCGGGGTTAAATTTCAGAGCCAAAAACAGTAACCCTGAGCCACACTCGGACTGGTACATACCTTGTCCCTGCGTTCCCTCGATGTCCTCCCGCAGTCTCCTCCGGCGATCGGGTCATCCTGCTTCCGGGTTCCCTTCCCTGCGAGCTCCACATCGCAGGGGGGCAAGACCGGGTGGAGATTTAAAAAAAAAATCCATTTAAAACAAAATACTGCTTCAAAAAAATCATAATCAGACCCCCAGGGAGGTTAAATAATATTGTTTAAAAACTATTATAATAATCATTATTGCTGGAAGTAAGGTGATAGGGAAGGTGAGAGGTGGAGGGCAGCAGGTTAGGCTTGTGGTGACCTTTGATCACCAGAAAACATTGTGGGAGACATGAGTGAGGGGGGGGTGGCAGGAAGAAAGAGCCACAGCTTAATGTGATAGTCATTGAGGAATGCAGACAGGAGGACAGGGAGGATGCAATCAATAGAGGGAAAACCAGTGAGCTGACAGGGAGGAGGGATAGTGAGGGTTAAAGTAAAGAATGTGAGGGATGTTAGGGAAGAAACAGGAGAAAGGCAGACGGTCCCACACCATCCAGAACAGCATACCCCCCCAGCAGCATCCAGAGCAGCACCCCTGATTAACCCTTTCAACCCCTCCCTCTCCCCAGCAGCATACAGTGCAGCACCCCTGATTAACCCTTTCAACCCCCTCCCTGGCAGCATTCAGAGCTTCACACACAGTGTGACGGGGCAGACAATATTTAAAAAAGAATCATTGCCAGACCTTCACTTCCATGGAGCTTCTCTCCTGTCCCAGGTCTCAGACAGGCTGGAATTTGTCCCTCAGCCTCCACCCAGCAGCCTCCATGCACGCACTGAGTGCTGCACCGGCACAGGATGATGACAAGACACAGGGGGTGGAGTCAAACCCGGAAGTCCTGTATTCTTTCTCCGGCCTCACTGACTGTACATTGTGAAATGGAGGAGGGGGCACAACGGGCAGACACAGAGCCAGCATGCTAAGAGCGGTAGGGCAGTCAGCAGGAATCCAAATCCCTCGGACTAGAGATTTGAATTCCTTGCTCCCCACCCAAACATCAGTGGAGATTAGCTCGGGAGCTGATGGAAAATAGCGTGGCCCACTGTGCCTGCTAAAACCGGCCCTAGCCAGCACTGGCTGCGCCCCCTCACAGCTGCTGCACCCGAGGCGAGTGCCTCCCTCGCCTCGCCCTCCCTACGGCCCTGCATATAAACGTGATTTAAAATAAATGGGGGGAATATATCTCAAATACAATCCAAACGATGGATACATGTGAACAATAGTGAATAGAAAATAGACATAAAAAAATATAAATGCACAATGCAAAATGAAAAAAAATATAAATAAATAAGTGAAGAGAAAATAAATAAAAAGAAAAAAAAGAAAAAAGAAAACCTACAAAGGATACAGAGCGGATTGCATTAATACATAAACGCATAAATCATGAATGTCAAACAGACAGTACTATCATAAGTATATATCTATATCAAGTATCATGTATCTAAACCAAAATGTTTCTATTATATATGAACATGTCTAAATAAATAAATAAATGAATGAACACCCAATCTATCACAAGGAGTAAGGCGATATAGATGTAAACCTATAGATATTGTAATATGGAGAAAGGTGACAACAAGCCCACCAATGTAATAGGGCTAAGCAGGAACAAAATTCAAAAGCATATGCCTAGGTCAAATTCTCTATTAAGTCCCTTGGGCCATAATGTATCTAATCTATGTATCCATTTCTTTGCTTAGCATTTTAATAATTTAATTCTGTCATCTCCACGTCTAAGTGGTGGAACACAATCCACTACCTGGAAGCGTAGTTGAGCCACATTGTGGGAACAGTTATGAAAATGTTCTGCTACCGGCATTTCTAGGCGTTTAGTCCTGATAGTGGATTTATGTTTACTGATTCTGTCTTTGACTCGCACTGTGGTTTCCCCAACATAAAGGAGACCACATGGACATTTGAGAACATAGATCACAAAAGAAGAATCACATGTGAAGAATTTTTTATAGGGATTTTCTCACCAGTCTGTGGATGTAGTAAATGATCGCCTTTAATAACTGCATTGCACGAGGCGCAGTGTAAACAGGGAAATGTCCCACACTTTTTTGGAGCTAGGACATTATACAGATTACCTTTTGTAGATCCCACATCTGCTCTAATGAGGGAATCTCTAAGATTCCTATTTCTTTTATGTGCAAATAGCGGGGTTGTCTGAAAACAGGGGATGTCACTATAGGCCTTGTGAAGAATCTGCCAATGTTTCTTCACGATCTGATTGATCGATTTACTGGCTTGGTTAAATTTAGAAATGAATGGAATGCGAGATTCTGTATGTCTATTAGATCCTGCCATTAGAGACAGCAGATTGTTACAAATGTCAAAAAAATTTAAAGATAGGGGTTACCCTGTAGATCTTTTAAACAAAGAATACATACGATCCAAAACGTTAGACCGCTCCACCATCATTTCACAACAGAATACTAATAGACATACAGAATCTCGCATTCCATTCATTTCTAAATTTAACCAAGCCAGTAAATCGATCAATCAGATCGTGAAGAAACATTGGCAGATTCTTCACAAGGCCTATAGTGACATCCCCTGTTTTCAGACAACCCCGCTATTTGCACATAAAAGAAATAGGAATCTTAGAGATTCCCTCATTAGAGCAGATGTGGGATCTACAAAAGGTAATCTGTGTAATGTCCTAGCTCCACAAAAGTGTGGGACATTTCCCTGTTTACATTGCGCCTCGTGCAATGCAGTTATTAAAGGCGATCATTTACTACATCCACAGACTGGTAAGAAAATCCCAATAAAAAAAATCTTCACATGTGATTCTTCTTTTGTGATCTATGTTCTCAAATGTCCATGTGGTCTCCTTTATGTTGGGGAAACCACAGTGTGAGTCAAAGACAGAATCAGTAAACATAAATCCACTATCAGGACTAAACGCCTAGAACTGCCGGTAGCAGAACATTTTCATAACTGTTCCCACAATGTGGCTCAACTAAGCTTCCAGGTAGTGGATTGTGTTCCACCACTTAGACGTGGAGGTGACAGAATTAATTTATTAAAATGCAAAGAAAAGAAATGGATACATAAATTAGATACATTATGGCCCAAGGGACTTAATAAAGAATTTGACCTAGGCATATGCTTTGAATTTTGTTCCTGCTTAGCCCTATTACATTGGTGGGCTTGTTGTCACCTTTCTCCATATTACAATATCTATAGGTTTACATCTATATCGCCTTACTCCTTGTGATAGATTGGGTGTTCATTCATTTATTTATTTATTTAGACATGTTCATATATAATAGAAACATTTTGGTTTAGATACATGATACTTGATATAGATATATACTTATGATTTATGCGTTTATGTATTAATGCAATCCGCTCTGTATCCTTTTTTAGGTTTTCTTTTTTCTTTTTTTCTTTTTATTTATTTTCTCTTCACTTATTTATTTATATTTTTTTTCATTTTGCATTGTGCATTTATATTTTTTTATGTCTATTTTCTATTCACTATTGTTCACATGTATCCATCGTTTGGATTGTATTTGAGATATATTCCCCCCATTTCTTTTAAATCACGTTTATATGGCTACATTTTTTTTTCCTTAATTGAGTATACCCTGTAACATTTCAGTCTCATCCAATTACTTTATTGTTTAATTGGATGCTGCTTTGAACTTTAATTGTTTAATTGTCTGGCTAGGGTATTTAAGGATGTCATGTGTTATAGCCTGTATGTATGATTAAGACCTCAGGGTCGAAACGTCACAGATTTTTTGAAGGTTGCTGTTCCATGAATAAACCGTTTGGCACTTCTTATCCACTGGAGATCCATCATTTCTACTTATCCAGGGGGCCGGTGGCATCCCCATCTGATTGGAATCTCGTGGAGACGGTTGGTTTATCAGGTTTCCCACCGTGGCGTTGTTCGTGGCGCTTCTATGTTGCATATTTCAATATGCATCAGTGTGAAATTCCCCCTCCCATTTTTAGTGTCAAATTCTATATGTCTTTTTCTTGCATAGGATGTTGGCCTGTGGAATTTAGCCGATTTCCTGTCTGTGCAGGAAAGGGCGTGCAGACAGTGTAAGCTAGAGAAAAGCCATCTCTGAATCATATGTAGTAATCTTTGTCTCACTGTTGGTTAAACTTTGATGTAGAAATGTATCTGTATGCTGATTGAAAGGTATTTTTTTTTTTTTGTTTAAACTTTATTTTATTGTTTTCAGAACCAAAATGCCACAAATGCAGTTAAATCACGAACAGGCGCTAGGCACAGCGCATCATAAATTGGTATCACAGTTGACAGTTAAACACATAAAAATAAAAATCACTTAAAATAAAAATCCTATGAATCTCATAGGTCAGACATTTAGATCTATATTATAAAACATCCAAAAGAAAGGAAACAACAGGGGAGACGCATTATAATGTATATTGAAACTTGTGAGAACCAGGTTAGGTACCAAAACCACAGCAATTAGCACCAGAAAGTCAAGAATTATGCCAGTTAATCTCCGAGGGGGGGAGGGGGCAACCCCGGCACAGAATCCAAGCCGGACGAAACCCGCCGCCCCACAGGGGGAGGAGAGGAACGTTTAAGGAGAAACTCGGACCACCAAAACCATGTCTTAAAATATTTTTGATACTGATTCTCCAATGAGTAGTGGAGTTCCTCTAAGGTACGGATGCGCTCCACCGCCTCAATCCACTCCTTCACAGTGGGAGCAGCAGTCTGTTTCCATTTCCGAGGGATGAGGGATTTGGCTGCGTTTAAAAGGTGCAACAATAAGGAGGTTTTGTAAGTGTTGACTGGGAGTGGGACCAGATGAAAAAGTATCAGGGTATATGAGTTCCCCGACTTAAACCCCGTAATGTCAGCGACATGTGCTAATATCTCGGACCAATAGGTCGCAAGGACCGGACAGCTCCACCATAAGTGTAGATAGGTACCAGTGTCAGCGAGGCATCTCCAACATTGGGATGTCGATTGCGGAAACATACGATGTAAGCGTACTGGAGTCAGGTACCAACGTGATAAGAGCTTAAAGTTGGAGAGCTGTACCGAAAGGCTCATGGAGGAGTATTTATTAATTGAGAAAATTTTTCCCCAGTCATCTTCCGAGATTGGGTCAGGGAGTTCGCTATGCCATTTAGACACGTAGGAGGGTACCTTGGGTTGTGACGAAGAAAGGAGTAAAGAGTAAAGAGACGAGAGTACATGTGTTGGTGGGGGATCCATCGTACACAAAGTCTCAAATATAGTCATAGTAAACCGGATTGAGGCGGTCGAAGTCAGTCTATTTACAAAGTGAGTTAATTGGCTATATTTGAAGTATGCAAGGGACGTGTAAGCGCTTCTCGGCGCTAGTGAAGACAGTGGAGACAACTCCTTATCAGTGTAACAACGCGCAATATGTAGGTAGGGCCCGTCCGTGTCTATATCCAGGAAAGACTGCTGTCTTCCCGGAGGGAAGTCGGGGTTGTGCGATACAGGGTACAGGGGGGAAATATCTGGGGAGAGGTCGGGTCTAGAGCGCACTTCCCTCCATAGTCGGAGTAGCTGTGGGGCCGTGGGATGGTCCGGGGACCTCGTCAGAGTGCGGATGGAGGCAAGTTGCCATGGTACAGATGCAATCGGTACTTCAAAGGCAAATTGCTCCAATGCCACCCATAATTTAGCTGGAGGAGATACCGACCAGTCACAAAGCCGTGTCAGTAGGGCTGCTTGGTAGTAAGATTCAAGGTGGGGCAGTCCCAAACCTCCCCTTTCCCTGGGGCGAATCAAATCTGTATACGATATCCGAGGACAAGTGGAACCCCATATGAACTTCAGGAAGCCCGATTTCAGTTCTTGAAAATAAGCCCGCGGGATCTTAACCGGGACCGCCTGAAACACATACAGAAACTTCGGTAAAACGGTCATTTTCAGATAGTTAATGCGGCCAAGCCACGAAATATGTGGCTTATGCCATTTTCGTAGCTCATGCAGCGTGGCGTTCAAGAGAGGTGTGTAATTAGCTGCGAACAAGTCTCTGGAACAGCGAGTAAGCGTGATACCCAGATATCGCAGGGAGTTTCTTGTCCATTGGAAAGGACATATGTCGGTCAGGGCCCGGTTAGTCTCCGAAGTCACCCCCACCCCCATGGCCTCACACTTGGTATCGTTGATTAAAAAGTTCGATAGTTTCCGGAATGTTCGTAATTCTTTTAAGACATGTGGGAGGGAGTTTAAGGGATCAGTGAGGGTAAAGAGAATGTCATCCGCATATGCCGATATTTTATAGTGGTGGAATGGGAGACGGAAACCCTGAATATTGTCATTATCCCTAACCCTCTGCATAAAGGGCTCTAGGGCCAGGACAAATAGCAGTGGGGACAGGGGACATCCCTGTCTTGTCCCATTTCTAATGCCGAAAGGCGTTGAATGTGTGCCATTAATCCTAATTTGCGCCGTAGGGGAGGAGTACAAGGCCTGCAGCCATGCCATCCATTTCGAGCCAAAGCCCATGTGTCTCAAAGCTCCAAAGAGGTAATGCCAGTCCACCCGGTCGAATGCCTTTTCGGCATCGACCGAAAGGAAAATGGTAGGGCGTCCCTGAACCTGAGCTCGGTGAATGAGATTAATAGTGCATATAGTGTTATCGCGTGCTTCGCGAGAAATCACAAAGCCCGATTGGTCTGGGTGGATCAGGGTGGGTAGTAAAGGGTTTAGGCGGGTGGCTAATAATTTGGCAAACAGTTTTACGTCCGTATTAATCAAGGAAATTGGGCGATAATTAGGTACTAGAGTATGGTCTTTATCGGGTTTGGGTATGAGCGTGATTGTGGCAAGGAGGGCCGATTGGGGAATAGTAGAATGGTCTGCGAGAGAGTTAAAGGCTTGTAAAAAGTGAGGGCCTAAGGAAGAGAGAAAGGTCTTATAATAACCCATAGTAAACCCATCCGGGCCGGGCTTTTACCCGATTTCATGGATTTCACAGCCGAGGCGAGTTCCTCCATGGTAAAGGGAGTGTCTAATGCTTCCTTCGTCTCCTCAGAGATAGTGGAATTGTATGAGTCGCGTAGATATTGGTCAATCACTTCTGAGGGAGGAGGGGTATCACTCAGATTGTACAGGGTCTTATAATAGGAAAGAAAAGCCGTGGAGATGTCCGGGGTCAAGTGAGCCACCGACCCATCCGCACGACGAATCTTCGGTATATATGTAGCCATGTGTCGTTGGCGAACAGCATTAGCCAATAAACGACCACAGCGATCTCCCTGGGTATAATATTTAAGCTTAGTGATTTGGAGTGAGCGTAGAGTATTATGAGTCAGGAGGTCATTGAGAGTCGCCCTCTGAAGGGTCAACTCTTTGAGCGTGTCCAATGATCCATGTATTTTATGTGATGTCTCTAGAGTGTTAATGTTACGTAGGAGGTCAGTGATCTGTCCAGTCCGAAATTTCTTCAACCGGGCACCAATTTGGATAAGTTTGCCCCTTAGAACACACTTGTGAGCCTCCCATACCATGGGTAGGGACACGTCTGGAGTCAGGTTATCTCTAAAGTAGTCAGATATGGCCGTCTCGATGTCAGTCCTGTTCATTGTGTCTTTGAGAAGGGTCTCGTTAAGTCTCCAGGTCCTGTCGCGCTCTGACACCGTAGGGAGGGTGAGCTCCAAGTGGACTGGGGCATGATCAGACCATGTGATGGGTTTAATAGTAGCGGAATGCAATAAGTGTAGGCCGTGGTGTGAAACCAAAAAAGTGTCCAGCCGGGAGTACGAGCGCGCTGCATTAGAGAAAAAAGTAAAGTCCCTCCCGGCTGGATGAAGTACTCTCCAGCTATCTACTAGTTGCTGGCCGTGCAACAATTGGAGAAACCGTTTTCGTAGGGAGGGGTCAGGTTTACACGAAGCGGGGTTGCCTTCCCTGGGGGCATCCAAGTGAACATTGAAGTCACCGCCACAGATCACTATGCCTTCACTGAAGCGGGACAGTTTATTAAGGATCGAACGGAGCGATTGACATTGGTTACGATTGGGGAGGTAAATGTTAACCAGGGTACAACGAGTGAGGCCCAAAGTCCCTTTAAGAAATAAGAACCTACCCCCGGATCAGTGACGTGTGAGTCATACTCAAATGGGACGTGTCTGCCTAGCAATATGGCTACTCCTCGCGATTTGGAAACCGTATAGTTACTCACGTAGCTAGAAGGATAATGTGGTGACGAGAGAGTGGGCGCGGAGTCGGCTCGAAAGTGCGTCTCTTGCAGAAAGACGACGTCTCCGCCTTGTCTACGTGCGTCTGTCAAGGCCATCCGGCGTTTTACAGGGGTGTTCAGTCCCCGTGCGTTAATTGTGATCAAGCGTACGGACACCATCTAATAACCAAGGGAGGGACCAGTCCTAAGTACCAATCTGTGGAAGGAAACCTGAGTGCGTCTGGGGGGAGAGGGGAAAAAGGCAAAACAAAAAAGATAAATTCTATCAATAACAAAGTAATAAACATATATACACGGAGGCAGTGAAAATTTCTCCTCGAGGGATATCTGGGCCCCGAGGGAAATTGCAATACTGAATGAAATTGAAACCTCGACCAGACCCCCATCTCCAGACCAGGGCCCGGAAGAGGGTACTTAAAAAACATAATAACGGTCACCGCTACTGGCGGGGGCGCGGGAAGCGGAGACAAGTTCAGAAAAAGTAAAATGACTCCGAGTTCGAGCCGGGCTGGCGAGCAATTGTGAAAAGAGTCACGTAATGACCAAGGAAAATAAAAATGTGGGTGAAGTCCCAAGGGCAGATCTCCAATTATGAACAGAAGTCCCTACAGTTCGTTTAGCCACATGAGGACGGAGTAGTTGGCAGCGGGTGAAGTGGAGAGTCAGATGATCTTTGAGGTGGCTTCCTGCGTTTCACCGGAGTCTGCCATCTGGAACGTTGTGATCTGATCTGGCCCGTATTTTGGGTCGCACTAGGAACAGCAAACCAATCTGGTATAGTTAGAGGTGCTACGCCCAATGCCGAAGTCAGTGGCGTTATATCTTCCGGGGAGGACACAAAAAAGGATTCTCCGTCAATTATGGTGGTAAGGGAGAGAGGATATCCCCAGCGATATTTAATCTGACGGTCCTGAAGAATTTGGGTGAGCGGGCGTAATGCCCTCCGGGCTTGCAAAGTGGTCCAGGAAAGATCTGGAAAGACTTGTAGCGGGTTTCCTAAACGATCTTGAAAGTTCGAATTCCTGCTCGCCATTAGGATACGCTCCTTATCCGCATAATAATGAAGTCGGCAAATTATGTCCCTGGGAGCTGAGGACGGGGTTCCCTTTGCCTTCAAAGCCCTATGGGCTCGATCAAATAATAACGGTGCATCAAGCGGGCGTTGCAGGAGAGGGTTAATCAATGAGCGTAGTAAGGCCGGAATATCCTCCGTGGGGCCCTGAGATTCAGGGAGACCTCGAATTCGCAGATTGTTTCGCCGGCCTCGGTTGTCTACATCGTCCAGCTCTCTGCGCAGCTGGGTGAAATATTTAGAGTGTGCACTGACCTGCTGCTCAAGAGCTAGCACTCTGTCGTCATTCTGGTCCTTAGAGTCTTCAAGGCCTTGTATTCTGGATCCAAGATGGAGGACGTCCTGCGACATGTGCTCCCATCGTGATTCCCATGCGGTCTCCATGCGTCTCATCAGGGCCTCCATGTCCTCTTTGGTTGGTAGGGACCTCAGAATGTCCCTGATTGAGGTTTCCTCTGTCTCCGGAGGACCCGGGCTGCAGGAGGGAGAGGACGCCGGGGTGCCGTCTGACGCCGGCGCCATCTTGGAATGGCGCCGATCGCCCTGCACTGCCGCGTGGTCCGGGAAAAATGAGGAGATATCCTCAGATCGGGCGGTTCTGGGGGTGCTCTGGAGCTTCCCGCCCCCCAGTCCCTTCTTTTTGTGGGCCATTATGGGTCTCAAATGTGGGTATTCACCCCTTAATGCCGCTCACCGCCGGAGCTCCGAATTCAGGCTGCCGTCTACATCGGCTGCCAAGCCATGCCCCCATTGAAAGGTATTTTAATATGATAGGTAGTTTTTTAATTTTTGCATTAGTGTGAAATCCCCCCCTCCTTGTTCCAGCACGGTGTCTGTTCAATTTCGTTTCCTCTCGAGGCTAGTCAGCGGGGTGATGGAAATAGATCTCCTGTGTTAACTTAGAAATGCCCGCAAAATCTTTGTTACATGATGTAGAAATGTATCTGCCCTGATTGGTTGTTGTATCACATTCCTATGTTGGGAGTGAACACTGCAGGAAGTTTTTATATATAACGAACATTTCTATTGGATGTTGAAACAATAAACGAACCTGACAGACCACGGACTGATCAGATGATAATCTGCCATATCTCGGTGGGTTTGTGTCTATCGTCTCCTCTGATCAGAGTCACGCAGCGCCTTACTTCGGTTTTGATATATAAGAAGAAACTTGAAAAAGGTTTATGGTAATTATAATGAAAAATAGAATTTTTCAGTTGGTGTCAGAAGTGGGATTTGCCATTCGGATGTATCCTTACATTTAAGTGTATCTTTACATTTGAATGTATCCTTACATTTGCTTGTTCAGGTTTTGCAAACTTGCCTCCAGGCTTGGTTTTTGTTTATTTTCCTTGAAGTTAAAGCTATGGTTCAGAGCTTGTTGTTTTTTTTGGTGCAAGTTTGGACTCTTTGTCTTGGTTTGTTTTTGTCATTTTATGTATTGTAATAAAGGAAAATCGTTTGAGGACCTCACGTGTGTTGTTTGAACTCACCCCATGTGCTGAGTATATTGTTTTGTATATGCTGGAAATTGAACTCATAAAAAAAGGAAAGAGATGTTTCTAGTTGTATTGTTTCCATTCTGTGTCTATCTTTTACTTCAATTCTGGTGTTTCTGGGTCGTCCATATCTTGTAATTGTGAGAATTTTATTTTAATTGATTAGATTTTGATTTCTTCTTATATATCAAATGATTTTATCTCCCATTAAGAGACAGTTTTTTCTTTTTCCTCTTATTTTTTTATTTTTATTTTCTTGCGCGCTGCTGCCATTTTTTCCTTATTTTTTTTGCTGCATGTGTTTGCGCGCTAATTCTAAAGGATTTGCTGTTTTTTCTTTCAGATTGCATGTTTGTTTTTGTTTTATTTTTTATTTTGTTTCTTGCCATTGATTGCGTCTGTTTATTTAAATGTTTGTCTTTACTAACTATTAATGTATGTGTTTATCTTTGATGTTTTGTATTTCGTAGTTTTGATATTATGTTTTTTATATGTAATTTATGTATAGGGACTGCTTCTCTTAAAACAGGATGCTTTGTTTCTATGTATCTTTACTGCCTTGCCTCGCGTAAAAAAAAAATAAGAACAGGAAATGGAGACAATAGGGCTTTACTTTTACAGTGACTTTCAAAAGCGCCTGCTAACTTTTTTCTCTTTCTCATACATTCATTTTTTCTCTCTTTGTTCTTTTTTTTATTAAAAAACTCTTTATTTGTAATGTATAATGTTATTATGTGTTTGTATAAGGATTTTTTTTCCTTTGAATGCTAGTAGTCTTTTAGCAGTGCAAGTTGGATAATGGAATATGTAGTTATTTTTGTTGTTCTGTGAGTATCTATTTGGGATAATTGAACAGTATATACAAATGACATGTGTCTAATGCCTTGAATGACTGTAGTAGCAGTTGAATTCTGGAGCTGTTAGTGCTTTATAAAACTGTAACTGTAACTGTTGTGGAATTGGGCGCGGTTTACGTGCTTTCGGCGTGCGTACAGATGTGGAACAAAAGAAAGTAATTATGGGAGCTGGATTTACTGTAAATGGATTATAGAATTTGATGTATGATATAAACACTATTTTGTGTATCAAGGTGATCTGCCTTAATATAAGTTATACATTTTCCCAAAAGAGACGTGGTTAGTTATTTTCCTCTGGTCTTTGTTTGAGTCCAGCACAAATGGATTGACCACACCTTAATATAGGTTATATGTTTTGCCAAAATGGCCGACTGAGGTCATTTACAGGTTTTGTAACTTGTATATGTAGGTTCATTATAAGACAGTAAACAAAGAGGTCATGTTTAAATTGTTTGGAATCTAAGACGATGAAGTGATATAAAGCTGAAGGATTTGAGTGAAAGTTTAATGGAAAGCACCTACAGGTTGTGTAGCGCTGTACAAAGGAAATTAGGCAGATTTCAAATGAGAGAAGCGGTTTTGGTTTTTTGTGTTTGTTTTTTGGTTTTATTTTAGTTGACTAAGGGAGATGGAAGGTTGTAGTTTGGTATCTTGAGTATTGTTTGTTTTTTTTCTTTTTTCTGCAGTGGTAGTCATATGTCTAGTTTTATTTTTTGCTCTCTGATGTTTTTGTCTTTTGGTGTGAAGTGCAACAACGTATGACTGTGCCCCCATTGAATTTTTCTTGGAGGGAATAAAACAGGTTGTAAAATAGCTGCACAAATACCTCACGTTTGAATGTTTGTTTTGAACCAATATCCTTAATAAAGATTATTGATGTTTATTAAGAATCTTTTTCTCTGAGTTTCCTCTGAGAACTTTGTGCTAATTAACGCATCAAGTTTTAAACATGCCCTTCTATACTTTCTTTCCCAGTTCATGAGATTTTTGTTGTGTTTTTTTATTTGAATTGAAGTTCACATTCTTTTCCTAGACTCCTCCATTTTGTCTCTCTCATTGACCCCTCCTCTCCTCCGTGTTGTCTCTCTCATGACCCCTCCTCTCCTCCATTTTTTCTCTCTCATGACCACTCCTTTTCTTTGTGTCCAAAAATGTGTTGCATTTTTTTTCTCCATTTTAAAAGTATTTTAACCATAAGAATTTTAAAGTTTTTGACAGGTTAATAATACATTTTTTTCCCAAGTTTTTACTTTAGGTGAAAATTACCCATGCATGCCAACTTTGATCAAGCTAGATGGAAGATTATGTGATACCAATATTGATAAAGCTGTTGGAATTGAAGGAAATTTACTCAAACACATTATCATTTCACATTGCAATGTTACATCAACCGGATAATAAGGAATTATCAGACACCAGGCAATAAAACATTCTAGTTTATGGACAACTCATCAATAAATCATGCGATTAAAGAAGATCATTGATTTGGAAATAAAACTTAAGACATGTCAGTTTTACAAAACTGTTATTTTCAACCAATAAGACAGAAGACAAAGAAAGAAGATAATGTATTTTTATATGCCGATGGATTATCTTTTTGTTGTCATCTAAGTGATAATTATTTTGTGTCTTTTATTATTTTATATTTTATTATTTTTGTTGTTTGGTTACAATCAATATTGTTCAAAATTCTGAAACATTTAGGATTATTGAAGATCACATCCAATTAAAATTAGAGTTAATTAATGTATTTAGGAACATATAATTTATGCATTTGCATAAATACGTTTCATGACATATATAGTGGTAAATGGAAAGTTCTGATTCGGTAAAATTAATGCTGTTTTTTTTTTTTTTATTTCATTTGAGGATTGGTGTGTTTTATAAACACTAGGTTTGTTTCAAAACACCGAACAAGACTGAATAGGATAGTAATTAAATATTTTTTTTGATATTTAAAATGGGTGGACTATGCACTTCGGCTATTTCCCTTTTGAGCCAAAGTTGCGTATATATATTTTTCTCTAACAATGAGTCAGAAGTAGTATAAATTTTTTCTCATTGCGTGAGGCCGATAGGCTTTGCGGGGAAATTTTAAGATTTATTATCTGTGTCTCTTCTTGTGTAAATTAACATTTTTATTGTTTTCGTGCATTTGAGAGTGACTATGAATGAATGGATGTATATGATTAGCGGGGTATACTATATTTTCTTTTCTTTTTTATTTTCTTTATTGTTGCTAAAACCGTATCACATCATCAAGAAACCTGACAGTCACAATGACTGTATATGGAACGAATTATGGACATTTTGTGCCAAGGTCAAAGGTCACAGGTAATAAGCAACCAGCGCAAAGAGACAGCTTGTTCAGGAGTCCCTATGGTGGGAGCTCTGATGACATTCAATGATTATGCGTCTCAAGCTGGGATGTTGAAAAAAAAGACCACACCCTGATCTCGCACTGTGGACTACAGTATTAGATTATGGAATACTTTTTATTTTTTATTTAAACCCCTAGATAAGTGTGAGAAAGTAATGGATTTTTTTGAAAATGAGAATGTATTTCTTGAGAGTGTGTATGAATGCAGGTGTGTATGCAGTCTGTGGAGTGAAGCTGAACATAGGAAAACACACAAATATAGATCTGACTCATGTTGATTATTAGATAAAAACCCTTTTACATTCAAGTTATTATATTTTTCTTGTTCGGTGAAGTAAATTTTGGGAAATGGGAATAAATAGTTGTTCAATGTCTAGATTAGGTATTTTGACCCAAACTCCAAGTGTGGTTCGCTGGTAGAGTGAATCTAGATAGATAAGTATATTTTATGCTCACAAAGGGCCTCCTTGGGGAATCCCTTTCGTATATCGTAAAGGTATTAGGCGAGGATACTATGGCCCCAGGTATAATTAGTTTAATTGTCTAGTTTGTTTTATCCATTTTAGTGATCACGATTGTATATGTGATCAATGAGACGATTGAAAGGTATTTTAATATGATAGGTAGTTTTTTAATTTTTGCATTAGTGTGAAATCCCCCCTCCTTGTTCCAGCACGGTGTCTGTTCAATTTCGTTTCCTCTCGAGGCTAGTCAGCGGTGTGATGGAAATAGATCTCCTGTGTTAACTTAGAAATGCCCACGAAATCTTTGTTACATGATGTAGAAATGTATCTGCTCTGATTGGTTGTATCACATTCCTATGTTGGGAGTGAAAACTGCAGGAAGTTTTTATATATAACGAACATTTCTATTGGATGTTGAAACAATAAACGAACCTGACAGACCACGGACTGATCAGATGATAATCTGCCATATCTCGGTGTGGTTGTGTCTATCGTCTCCTCTGATCAGAGTCGCGCAGCGCCTTACTTCGGTTTTGATATATAAGAAGAAACTTGAAAATGGTTTATGGTAATTATAATGAAAAATAGAATTTACACTGATTGGCTATAAGTTCTTTGAAATCTAATAAAACAGTCTGTCTAACAAAAGATATTTAGACATGACATGAAGTTGCATTGCTTGTGACTGATTTTGGTGTCTCTCGCCATGGCGTAGCGCAGCATAGCGCAGCATCTTACTTCAATTTTGATATATAAGAAGAAACTTGAAAAATGTTTATGGCATTCCTAAATATATGGTAATTATATTAGAATACTTAAAATTTAACAGTTGGTGTTAGTAGTGGGATCTAATAATTCAATTGTCTGATATAATTTATTTCATGCTAAACAACTGCCTATGTAGATAAAAGAATCTTTGCTTCCATGGCTGTGAGAGTCATTGTGTTGTTGTAGGACACTCTGTTTGTTTTTCTTTGTTTACACTTGCTGTTATGTTATGCTTGTTTGTTTATCTTAACTCACCTGATAGAGAGCTGTTAATGAGCGGTGACTCACTCGTTATGTTGATGTACCCTGAGCTCTAGTGCTGAGTATTCGTTATGTCACTCACCCAGGAAACTGAAAGACGTTTCTAGCGTTTGAGTAAATGTGTTTGTCTTTTTGTCCGTATTGTAGCTCCTTGGTGTTCTGGAGTTTCTGGCTCGTCCATATCTGCTTGTAATTGTGAGCCTTTTATTTTAATTGATTAGATTTATCTAATTTCTTCATATTAAGAGCAATTTTCTTTTACGCGCTATTACAATTTTTTTGCGTTCTTGCAATTTTTTCTGCACGTTCCTGTATGTTTGCGCACTGTTTAATTTTATAACCTAACTGATTAAAAAGCATTTGCAAACTGTTTTTTGGTTTCAGATTGCATGTTTGTTTTTGTTTTATTTTTTTATTGTTTCTTGCAATTGATTATGTCTGTTTATTTCACTGTTTGTGTTTACTAATTAATGTATGTGTTTATCTTTGATATTTTGTATTTTATTACACTGTACAGCTGTCTGTGTTTCTGTGTGTATAGGGACTGATTTCATTTGGAATGTGTCGCTTTGCCAGTATCCGTGTTTCCTTTTTTCCCCCTCAGCAACTGTAAAAGAAATAGCCCTCCCTTAATTCAGGCTTGCAATAAAAAATTTTTTTCTCTTATCTCTCTTCCTGATCTAAATGTGAGGTTTTTTTTGGAAGCAAGTTGGGTAATGGAATGTGTAGTGCGGTTTAGCAATGCAAGTTGGATAATTGAATTGTGGAACTGTTACTGCATTATAAAAATGTAACTGTTGTGGAATTGGGCGCGGTTTGACTATGTACATATGTGGAATAAAGAAAGAAGTTGTGGGAGCTGGATTTACTGTGAATGAATCTGTGAATCTGTGAATCTGTAAATACTGTGAATTTACTGTGAATGAAAAAAAAATAGTGTATCAAGGTGATAGGCGTCGTCAGTCTGCCTTAATATAAGTTATAAATTTTCCAAAAAGAGGCGTGGTTGGCTATTTTTTTTCCTCTGGTCTTTGTTTAAGTCCAGCACAAAGGGATTGACCACACCTTAATATAGGTTATATGTTTTGTATAAGGGACAAGGATGCCTGTGTAGTTTCGTTTTTGCTGAATGACTGATAATCTCAATAATATACATTATAATATAATTATAGTACTATGTGAGTCCCCTATTTAATAATTGCCAAAATGGCTGACTGAGGTCATTTACAGGTTTTGTAACCTGTATAATGGAATATATATGTAGGTTCATCATAATACAGTAAGCAAAGAGGTCCTGTTTAAGAGCTTGCAATCTAAGAGGATGGAGTGACATTTAAGGATTAAAGTTTATGTGGAAAGAGCCTACAGGTTTTGTAGCGCTGTACAAAGGAATGTTAAAGTATGTATGTAAGGTAATTTCAGGTGATGAGTGGGGATAGAAAGTTGTTTTTGTGACAAAAGGAGATAAAAGATTGTAATTTAATATCTTGAGTATTGTTTGTTTTCTTTTCAGGAATACATTTGATTACTTTTCATATTGCTAATTGGGGATCTGTGCACATAAATTATTGATAATTATCTTTAGTCTCAATTTTTAACATGCCCTTCTATACTTTCTTTCCCAGGTTATGATATTTTTGTTATGTGTTTTTTTTATTTGAATTGAAGAGCATTTTAAAAAAATTGGTGACCGTTGCAAAAGTAAAAAAAAAAAAAAATCACATTCTTCTCCTAGCCCCCTCCAAATTGTCTCTCTCATGACAACTCCTTTTTCTTTGTGTCCAAAAATGTGTTGCAGTTTTTGACAGGTTAATAATACATTTTTTCCAAAGTTTTTTACTTTAGGTGAAAATTACCCATGCATGCCAACTTTGATCAAGCTAGATGGAAGATTATTGAATACCAATATTGATAAAGCTGTTGGAATTTAAGGAAATTTACTCAAACACATTATCATTTCACATTACAATATTACATCAACCAGATAAGGAATTATCAGACACCAGGCAAGAAAACATTCTAATTTATCAACAACTCATCGATAAATCATGCCATTAAAGAAACATAGAAACATAGAAAAATGTCGGCAGATAAGAACCTTTCGGCCCATCTAGTCTGCCCAATTACATGGATACTTTACCTGGATTTATCTTTTGTTTAGGATAGCCTTATGCCTATCCCATGCCTGCTTAAATTCAATTACTGTTTTGGCCTCTACCACTTCAACTGGAAGACTGTTCCATGTATCCACCACCCTCTCAGTAAAATAATGCTTTCTGATGTTACTTTTAAACCTTTGCCCCTCTAATCTAAGACTATGTCCTCTTGTTTTGCTACTTTGTTTCCTTTTAAATATACTCCCTTCCTCTACCTTGTGGATTCCCTTTACGTATTTAAATGTTTCTATCATATCTCCTCTGTCTCGTCTTTTTTCCAAGCTGTACATGTTAAGATCATTAACATCATTAAGATCATTGATTTGGAAATAAAACTTGAGATATGTCAGTTTTACAAAACAGTTATTTTCAACCAATAAGACAGAAGACAAAGAAAGAAGAAGATAATGTATTTTTTATATGCTGATGGATTATCATTGTGTTGTCTAAGTGATAATTATTTTGTGTCTTTTATTATTTTATATTTTTGTTGTTTGGTTACATTCAATATTGTTCAAATTCCCTGACATTTAGGATTATTGAAGATCACATCCAATTAAAATTAGAGTTAATTAATGTATTTAGGGACATATAATTTCATGCATTTGCATAAATACATTTCATGACATATATAGTGGTAAATGGAAAGTTTTATTTCGATAAAATTAAAGTTGTTTATATTTTTTGGATTTTATTTGAGGATTGGTGTGTTTTATAAACACCAGGTTTGTTTCAAAACACTGAACAAGACTGAATAGGATAGTAATTAAATATTTTTTGATATTTAACTAGGTGGAATATGCACTTTGGCTATTTCCTTTTTGAGCCAAAGTTGTGTATATATATTTTTCTCTAAAGGCATTGAGTCGGACGTAGTATGATTTTTCTTTTTTTAGTTGCATGAGGCTCATAGGCTTTGCGGGGAAATTTTAAAATTTATTATCTGTGTCTCTTCTTGTGTAAATTAACATTTCTATTGTTTTCGTGCACTTGAGAGTGACAATGAATGAATGGATGTATACAGTTGTGTTCAAAATTATTCAACCCCCACTGAAATTGAGTGTTTTGGCCAGTTTGACATTGATTTTGATCATTCAGTCATCTTGCTTACAATTAAATCAAAGAGGCACGTGTAGGTCAGACAAATATAACATCTATACTATAATTGAGTAAGGCTTGGCGTGTCCGTCGCCAAGCCTTACTCTGCGCATGCGCGCTCAACCAGCGGCGGTTGGTTGCGCGCGCATGCAACCGCCGCGGCACGAGCCGGCTGTGCGCTCGCCGCGGCAGTTACAAGATGCACACAGCAGTCGGGTAGAGGCTGCGTTTGCAGCCTCTAACCGGCTGCCGCGCGCATCCAACCCCCAAGCCATACTTACCTTTCCGAGCGGCGCCGGGGAACTGAAAGTTCCCTCGCTTCCGCTCTTTGAAGGACCCAAGCCCCGGTCACGTGGGAGGCTTGGGTCCATCAACGACCGGAAGCGGGGAAACTTTCACTTCCCCGGCGCCGCTCGGAAAGGTAAGTATGGCGCGGAGCTCATGGGGCGGCTGTCCGAATGCCGATAGAGCATTCGAACAGCCGCCCCATGTCTGGTCTGGGGCATATATCCATGAGAGCTTGGGGGGGCAATATCCATGAGCTGGGGGCAATATCCATGAGCTGGGGGGCAATATCCATGAGCTGGGGGGCAATATCCATGAGCTGGGGACAATATCCAGGAGCGGGGGGCAATATCCATGAGCTGGGGACAATATCCATGAGCTGGGGGCAATATCCACGAGCTGGGGCAATATTCACGTGCTGGGGCAATATCCACGTGCTGGGGCAGTATCCACGTGGTGGGGCAACATCCACGAGCTGGGGCAATATCCAGGAGCTGGGGGGCAATATCCACGTGCTGGGGCAGTGGGGCAGTATCCACGTGCTGGGGCAATATCCACATGCTGGGGCAATATCCACAAGCTGGGGGCAATATCCACGAGCTGGGGGGCAATATCCACGAGCTGGGGGGCAATATCCAGGAGCTGGGGGGCAATATCCAGGAGCTGGGGGGCAATATCCACGTGCTGGGGCAGTATCCACGTGCTGGGGCAATATCCACGTGCTGGGGCAATATCCACGAGCTGGGGCAGTATCCACGAGCTGGGGCAGTATCCATGTGCTGGGGCAGTATCCACGTGCTGGGGCAATATCCACGAGCAGGGGCAGTATATCTACAATAGACTGCCCTCTGGGCAGGCTTTCCACCTTGTAACATTTATAATGAAATAACCACAAATGTCTTTTCTGTGCTCACATCATTATCAGTTTTATTCAACCCCCAAGTGACATTCAATCTTAGTACTTAGTACAACATCCTTTTACAGTCATAACAGCTTTTAAACGTGAAGCATAGCTTGACACAAGTGTCTTGCAGCGATCTACGGGTATATTCGCCCATTCGTCATGGGCAAAAGCCTCCAGTTCAGTCACATTCTTAGGCTTGCGCACTGCAACTGCTTTCTTTAAGTCCCACCAGAGGTTCTCAATCGGATTTAAGTCAGCTGATTGCGATGGCCACTCCAAAATGTTCCAGCCTTTAATCTGCAACCATGCTCTAGTGGACTTGGAGGTATGCTTGGGATCATTGTCCTGTTGAAAGGTCCAACATCTCCCAAGCCTCAGGTTTGTGATGGACTGCATCACATTGTCATCCAATATCTCCTGGTACTGAAGAGAATTCATGGTACCTTGCACATGCTGAAGCTTCCCTGTACCTGCAGAAGCAAAACAGCCCCAAAGCATGATTGACCCCCCCGTCATGCTTCACAGTAGGCAAGGTGTTCTTTTCTTCATAGGCCTTGTTCTTCCTCCTCCAAACATAGCGTTGATCCATGGGCCCAAACAGTTCTATTTTTGGTTCATCAGTCCACAGAACACTATCCCAAAACTTCTGTGGTTTGTCCACATGACGTTTGGCATACTGCAGTCGACTCTTCTTATTCTTTGGAGACAGCAAGGGGGTGCGCCTGAGAGTTCTGGCATGGAGCCCTTCATTACGCAGTGTGCGCCGTATTGTCTGAGCTGAAACTTCAGTACCCACATCTGACAAATCTTTTCTCAGTTCCTCAGCAGTCACACGGGGACTTTTCTCCACTCTACGCTTCAGGTAGCGCACAAAAGTCGAAGTCAGCATCTTCTTTCTGCCACGACCAGGTAGCGTTTCAACAGTGCCCTTTGAGTTGAATTTGCGAAGGATGCTTCCTATGGTCTCTCTTGGTATGTTTAGCATCTTTGCAATCTTCTTATAGCCATTGCCCTTCCTGTGAAGAGTAATCACCTCTTCTCTTGTCTTCCTGGACCATTCTCTTGGCTTCACCATGTTTGTAACCACACCAGTAAATGTCTAGAAGGAGCTGAGTATCACAGTCATTTTAAAGCTGCCTAATTGGTGCTTATTATGCTTTATTGCTGCTCTGTGACATTCACAGGTGTTTTCAATACCTGATTGAAAACACTTGAATGAACCTCTGTTCTTCAGAGTGGTAGTCTTTAAGGGGTTGAATAATTGTGTCAATGAAGAATTCACAAAAGAAACATTTACTACTGTATTACAAAACCAATTGATGTCATATTAGTTGCATATGGTTCTTTAAAAAGTCCTTGTAGGATTTCATTCTGAATACAATTGCAAATGTACACTAAATTCCCTAAAACCCTTTACAGCATTGGGCGTTGAATAATTTTGAACACAACTGTATGATTAGCGGGGTATACCATATTTTCTTTTCTTTTTTATTTTCTTTATTGTTGCTTAAACCGTATCACTTCATCAAGAAATCTGACAGTCACAATGACTGTATATGGAACGAATCATGGACATTTTGTGTCAAGGTCAAATGTCACAGGTAATAAGCAACCAGCGCAAAGAGACAGCTTGTTCAGGAGTCCCTATGGTGGGAGCTCTGATGACATTCAATGATTATGCGTCTCAAGCTGGGATGTTGAAAAAGACCAAACCTTGATTTCACACTTTGGACTTTGGTATTAGATTATGGAATATTTTTTTTTTATTTAATCCCCTAGATAAGTGTGAGAAAGGATTGGATTTGTGAAAATGAGAATGTATTTCTTGAGTGTGTGTGTGAATGCAGGTGTGTATGCATTTTGTGGAGTGAAGATGAACATAAGAAAACACACAGATATAGATCTGACTCATGTTGATTATTAGATAAATGAACTTTTACATTCAAGTTATTATATTTTTCTTGTTCGGTGAATTATATTTTGGGAAATGGGAATAAATAGTTATTTAATGTCTAGATTAGGTATTTTGGCCTAGTTTCCAAGTGTGGTTTGCTGGTAGAGTGAATCTAGATAGAAAAGTGTATTTTATGCTCATAAAGGGCCTCCTTGGGGAACCCCTTTCTTACATTATAAAAGATATTGAGGTTTTTTAGGAGTAATTACCAGATATTTTTCTTCCCCTCTGAGCATCTAGAATGATCTAGAGGTATTGTCAGGGTCACCACGCTCTGGCCCCTGGCACTCACGTTAACCCTGCACTATGAACAATGCACTTTCCTAGAACTTCTCTTTGTTCCTAGCATCCTAGCCCTGGAGCCCCACCTGAGCTCACCTTGCCCTAATTGTCCCTGCATATCAGGAAGCTACGCCCTCCAGAATCCACTTCCACATTGAAGTTGCAGACTGTGAGAACCTGTTTGAGAAAGCTCCCTGACGTTTCCAAGGATTTCCTGATTTAACCACCAAAGACTCCAAGGACCCTCTGTTGCTATCTGGACATTCATTTCATTACTTCATCATACTGGTACCCCCATCCTGCTTCCTTCTGACCCCATCTAAGATCCCCGTGCACCAGACCCATTGCTTGAACTCTGACCACTCTATTGCCTGCCCCTTGACTGAGACCCTGACCTCCAAGTTCTGTGTTATATATTTATATCTGTATTATTGTTTATTCATTGCTTGCCCCATGTGCTGTTAAGTTCCCTTTGTGTCTATTTTTACTCTCTCTCTAGTCTCTCATTCTCATTTTGCTATCCCTTATTTATCCTGTTCCTAACCGCTCCCATTTTCAGTTCTCCTTAACCTCCCTTCCCACTACTCCCAGCCATCCCTCTATTGCTTCTACCTCCTTTTCTTGCATCTCCTCCTTCTCTAAGCTATTCCCTATTGTGCCCAGTCTCCTCCAGTGTCTAGTTCTGATCTGCTGTTTAGTTCATGTCTTTTATGTTCTTGTGTTTATTCTTAAATAAAACCTTTTACTTTGCAAAGCCTGCCTATTTCACTGCATCCTGGGCTCACAACCCCACCTGCTATACAAATCCCAGTGTACACGTGACAGGTATTAGGCGAGGATACTATGGCCCCAGGTATAATTAGTTTAATTGCCTAGTTTGTTTTATCCATTTTAATGATCACGATTATATATATATATATGATCAATGAGACGATTGAAAGGTATTTTAATCTGATAGGTAGTTTTTTTTATTCACTGTAGGATTAAAAATGTCCTGTAATTGAAATACGTGCCATATTTCAATATGCATTAGTGTGAAATTCCCCCCTCCCATTTTGAGTGTCAAATTCTATGTCTTTTTCTTGCATAGGATGTTGGCCTGTGGAATTTAGCCGATTTCCTGGCTGTGCAGGAAAGGTGGTGCGGACAGTGTAAGCTAGAGAAAAGCCATCTCTGAATCATATGTAGTAATCTTTGTCTCACTGTTGGTTAAACTCTGACGCAGAAATGTATCTGTATGCTGATTGGCTATAAGTTCTTTGTTTTATTAGATTTCAGTCTGTCTAACAAAAGATATTTAGACATGACCTGAAGTTGCATTGCTTGTGACTGATTTTGATGTCTCGCGCCATGGCATATATATATATAAGAAGAAACTTTTGATACATAAGCAGAAACTTGAAAAAGGTTTATGGCATTCCTAAATATATGGTAATTATATTAGAATACTTAAAATTTAACAACCCCCACTATATGTCCTGCTTACAATTGCTTACAACCTCCACTGACAGGGATAATGCCACAGTAATGGGTGTACCACGTCCTTCCTCTGAATCTGCCAGCATCCCATCAGCTGCAGATTTATGCAGTCAGATTTCATTGCCCCAGCTGCTGCAGCGGAAGAAAAAAATATTGTCCCAACCATCCACATGCACAACGTCTAAATGCCAGCTTGGCAAAATTACTCACACTACAGCTGCTGCCTTTCCAGCAAGTGGACTCTGCTTCCTTCTGTGAATTTGCCGAATGTGCTGTACCACAGTGGCAGGTTCCAAAATGCCATTTCTTTTCACAGAAGGCCATTCCAACAATATACCAGCATGTGGAGGACTATGTTATGGAGTCATTGGGAAAGGCAGTCAGCAGCAAGGTGCACATTACTTTAGACACGTGGTCCAGCAAGCATGGTCAGGGCCGTTACATTTCCTTCACGACACACTGGGTAACTCTGCCTGCAGCTGGGAGGGATCCAGGACGGGGCTCTGTGATGGAGATTGCTCATCCCCACACCTCCAGAAAGCTGCTTATATGAGGTTTGTCTGCTCCACCACCTCTTCCTCCTCCTTCAATGTCTCTGGCGAAGTGGCAGTTAAACCGATGCGTGGCAGGGGCTACGCAATGGCTCAAGCAAAAATATGCCATACTGTGCTTGAGCTGGATTGTTTAGGGGACAGGAGCCACACCAGGCCAGAAATTCTGTCAGCTCTGCAGGGGCAGGGGCAGGCGCAGAGATGGTTAACACCACGCCAGCTTGAGCTGGGAATGGTCGTCTCTGATAATGGCAGCAACATTCTCTCTGCCCTACGCCTGGGTAAGTTGACGCATGTACCATGCCTAGCACACGTCCTAAATCTGGTGGTACAGCATTTCCTAACCAGATACCCAGGGCTGGCAGAGATTCTTAGCCAGACCAGAAAAGTCTGCAGCCACTTCAGATGGTCATTCCCAGCAAGTGTTCGCCTGGCAGAAATTCAAAGAGAATTCCACCTTCCCACAAACCGTCTGATCTGTGACATGCCCACAGGTGGAACTCGACATTGGCAATGCTGCAGCGCCTGCACAAGCAGCAGAGGGTCATCAATGAGTACCTGTGTGAGTATGGCACAAGGACAAGTTCAGGTCAACTTGTTTCCCCCGCAAAGTGGCTGATGATCAAGGATGCATGCAATGTATTGTCTCCATTTGAGGAGGCAACGAGGATGGTGAGCAGGGACAGTGCATGCATAAGTGACACAATTCCTTTAGTGTTCCTGATGGAGCGCATTCTACGGGCAATTCTAGATGTGGCACTAGAGACAGAGCAGTGGGAGGAGGAGGAGGCCTTCCCTAGCTCTCAAGGCCCCATTCTTTCCACAGACAGCATTCCTGCGGGTCCTCAGATCAGACAGGAGGAAGATGAGGAGTAGAAGGAGGAATATTTAAGTTGTGGGGGCATTGAATGTGGGGATTCCTCAAGGGAGGGTTTTGTGTCCCCAGAAACCCAAGGACTTGTACGTGGCTGGGAGGAGTTAGTGCACGATACGGTCATCCTCAGTGACCAGGAACACTCTGAAGCGAATGCCACCTCCAACCTACGCTGCATGGGCTCCTTTATCCTGCAAAGACCGCTAAAGGACCCTAGGATTCGTGCTATCAAGGAGAGGGATCATTACTGGTTGGCAACCCTTCTTGATCCACGATACAAGGGTAAGGTTGCAGAGCTCATCCTGCCCTCACAGAGGGAGCACAGGATGAAACAACTTGAGGACGCTCTAAAGCGACACTTGTGTAACACCTTTCCAGACACTGGTAGGTTAACAACTGATGACACAGGTGCTTCTGAGGCTGCTGTTTATCAGAGGAAGAGCAGTGAAGGGGGCCGCTTGACTGATGCCTTTTCCAATTTTTTTAGTCCACGGCGCACAGGGACGTCAAATGTAGGCACCGATTACTAGCGTCTTCACCGCATGGTGCAGGACTATCTAGGGGCAAGGGCAGACCTGGATACCTTTACAGCAGATGATCCACTGGCTTACTGGGTGTTGAGATTGGATCACTGGCCAGAATTTAGCCAATATGCTATGGAGCTACTAGGTTGCCCTTCATCTAGTGTGCTTTCCAAAATGACTTTCAGTGCCACTGGAAGTTTGTCACAGACAAAAGAGTGCGTCTGTCCACCGACTCTGTAGACCGGCGGACATTTAAAAACATGAATCAGTCCTGGATCAGCCGCTCTTCCACAATACCTCAGAGGGGTTACGGTGTGAAGGCACCAAAGGTCCAATTTTAATGCACCTGTTGTTACTTTCAGCCAAAGCCTGCATAAGTTTCACCATAATTTAGCCAAAAAAATCACTAAACATGTTCTGCGTGTCCTAAAACGTCTCCTCTTTTCATACAGGCTGTCGCCCCAAGCAGTTGTTTATGAATAGTTTAAAGGAAAACCATTTACCGTCATTTGAAATGTCATTTTTTTCTTTTTTAATGTGTTTAATGTGTGTACATCTGTTGTGGAAATTTTATTATGTGGAGATTATATTCTAGGATGTGTGTGTTTTTATAAATGGTCATCTGTCTCCCTGTGTTTGGATTAAACTGAGAATCGCTCTAGCAGAGTGTATTTTGGGTTAATCAGAACCAGCGGCAAAACCGTCAGTATGAAAACCTTCTCTTGGGTTTAGAGACGTGTTCTCAGTGTGTGTAGGCGTTTGGCGGTTTGTGAGTACTAAGTGCAATGCGCTGGGCTCCTTACCTCCCAATGTCTATGCACATTGGAGAAGTGAAGTTTGCATAACAAGAGATACGTATTATATCTCTGTTGCGGCTATGCTATCTCTTTCTGGATACATACCTGCTTTTAAGACATTTAAGCCTTGTCTGGACACTCGTACCGTGCACAGACAATAACTGAATGTCTCCGCAGATATGTCACAAATCCATAAGAATGAGTAGACTGATCTGCACTAGGATGCTGATCACTCTGAGCAGTATCTGAGTGGTGTCCATACTGACAGTGATGGGGGATGGTCGGACAAACATGGCTGACGGGGACCATGGAGATGACTCAGGGATGAGTCATGTACAGGAGGCCGGTCGGTCATTCTAGTCCACTCCCCTGTCCTTTTGATATGTAAATGTAATTACTGGGCAAACTGGTTTTCTGTTGTACAGCCAGTTGGCCACTGGACGTTGTGCTATTGTGTATTAAATTAAGCTGACCAAGAGTCACACTGACACTTTGGCAGATGAACTCCAGCTAGAAACAACGTGTGTGTGTGGCTCTTTCTGGGTGAGGATACAGAAGACCACAGCAGAGTCTATGGGTCTCCTTGCTGGGAGCGTTCAGGTAAGTATGCCAGGGATAGCAGAGAGCTGCTTGTAAGTGCAGCAGATCAAACTACATTAGGGAATTGATAGTAGATTAATTTCTACGACATTATGGTGAGCCAGGTTAAACAAGGAACCAGATTTTTTCTCTCCACAGTAGAACAAGGAGAGAGAGGAAGTAAATTGTAATTTTGTCTCCTGCGTCGAGGAAATTTCTGCTTGGTAAAAGAATGATTTTGCTTGTTTTGTGTAAGAACAAGGTAAGTAATTTTCTGTTTTGTAGTTTTTGGTGGATCTGAGCTGATTGTACAGAGACTGTATGGTGAGATTGTGACGTGTGTGCTGACCAGTACAGGGTATCGTTTTTGTTGTAACTTCTGTTTGTGTAACTTTCATGTTTGTAAGAGGTGATTTTGGTTTGTAGAGGCAGAATTTTGTTTTAATGTTTGTACAGGAGAAACGGCATTTAGAGGATTTTTATACTGTTAGCCTGTAAATCAGAGGAGGTTTTTGCTCTGGTTTCGGGGGTGGGGCACAGGGTATAGAGAAACTGTTTTGTTTAATTTGGTTTCTCTATTGCTGGATTTTGGAGACACCATCTTGGTCTTCCTTTGTGTGCCCAAACATGTGCTTTGGAAGCCATGTTACCTTTGTGTGAAAAACATGTGCTTTGGCAGCCATATTTGATTACCTTTGTGTGAAGAACATGTGCTTTGGCAGCCATCTTGGTTAGTTTGGTGCTGCAGGTTTTTTAACAAGAAATTCAGTTTTAGATGGAGCTGATTCACTTTTAGTTTTGGTGTCTATGGAAAGCGATTCGTTTGTTTTTGCCTCAAATGTTAGTTTTTGTCCTGAAGTTATTATTGTCTTTTTTGTAACTTTTCTATGTACGGCTTGATTTTGTTTTGAGTGTTCGGTTATGTTATAGTCCAGTGACCAGCCTGATAGGGGAATCATTGTGTGACGGTTAATGATTCTGCTTAATGTTTGTATATCTGTGGCTGTTACACTGAATTGTAGAATTGTTTGGTATAGTTAATATGGGTACTACAGTGTAGGAGGGTGGTGCTTTGTAGTTCTGTGCCAAAAGTATTGGGACAACTCATAGAGATTGATAGCAGTGTCTGTTCCGTAGTAACCATTGTAGTGTTTGTATTCCTGTACAATGGAAAGCATTTTTAAGGAAGTAGCTAAGATAGAACACACAGTGGCCATTGTTCAAGCTATGCAGGGATCTATTGATCCTTGGCGGCAGGCCAGAATTGTGTAGCACACCTGATAGGTAACGGAAAGGAAAGTATGCTCTGATTTTTCCTGCTGGTTGGATAGCTGATAAATTTCAGGAGTCTTGTAGGCTGAAGCTGAGTTTGGAAGGAGAGATGGAAGATTTAAAAGTGGAAATTGATAAATTGAGAGCTCTTGTTGTCCAGCAGGCAGCTGAAACTAGCACAGAGTATGAATGTACTGTGAGGTCTAATACGGAGCTGTGCAAGGAGAATGAATGTTTGTCTGAAAGCTCGACGCATGCACAGGAGGCTGTAAGGGAATTGTCTGGTCCCTGCAGGAGGACAGAAGTTGAACATTGTGCTGTAAGTATGGAGAAGTGTGAGGACTTTGGGTCAGATACTGAAACTGACTCAGGGATGGAGATGGACAGTTTGTCTGACCCTGGAGTTGGAAAGGTTAATGCAATGGCGGAGGATATCTCAGGTGAGTCTGCGGTAAAAGTACTCCATTCAGATAGTGGTGTGGGATCTAGTCATGCTAGGATGCTTAGTGTTGTGCAGCAAGGCCGATCACCATGTGCCCAGAGAAGGTTTTGTGCAGGGAGACAAGCTATTCGTTGTTTTGCATGCAGGGGATTTGTGCACATTGCGAGGTACTGTGTGGTAACTAATGGCAACAGACAGAGATTCTAAGTATCCCAGAACCACACCTAGAAGTAAAGCAGTTTATTCAGCAAGGTGGGGTAATGGTCCCAGACATGGATCTTTGCAAAGGCATAGAAGCCAGGGACAGCCAAGGTCATGGATCCAGGAAACAGATTTAAAATCCCAATATGAACGGCTGAAATGTGAAAATGTGAAGCTTAGAGAGGAAAGAGATCGTTTCTGGGAATTCAGCAGAGTTCCTAATTTTGGGTTCCAGAGAAGGGGAAATGAAGAAATGTTATTGAGGTCTTTCTAAACTATTTTACTGTTTGTATTTTGCAGGGAAAAAAATGGAACTTTGACTTTTTCCTTTAGCTGGAAACCTGTTTTGGGACCTTATTGTAATGTTAAATCCTGTTTCTATGGTAATATAAAGGTGGCTGGGGACTGGACTGTTTCAGGCATTGATGTGTTAATTCAGTCCTATACAATTTGTGTGTTCCAAGGGTTGCTTTGTTTGGTTTTTGGTGTTTGCATTGAGTTTTAGTTTTAAGTTAAAAGTTACTTTTTACTGAATCTCAATGTATATAGCAAGACGTCCTGTAACTGAAGTTTTGGTAGAGAGTGTACTTCAGTTGTTTTTTTTTTAGTTTTATTGTTTTGAGTTTTAGAACTTTGCTGCGTTTTGCATAGTATAGCATTACGGTTGGTTTTGCGGTAGAAAAAGAAAGGATTTGGTTTTAAAACTTTCTTTTTATATTTACTACGTCAAAGCTGATTGTGCAAGCGAGAATAACACGCTTTTATTGGTTTAGAGTTGCTTTGCGCAGCGAGTAGGTCATTTCAGTTTTAAGTTCAGACTGTTTGTTAGGTTTTTGAAAAGTTTTTGTTTTGGAGTTTTTTCATTTGGTGACAATGATTCAGCTGTTGTACTGAGACATCGTAAAACTAGGAAATAGACAGCAGAAGGCTATCCCCATTTAACAAATGTATACTGAGAGAAGCCACATTGTTCTGTAGAGAAAGAGGATAGTCATTGTGCTGTGCGGTTTAGTCTGGGGACGCAGTGTACAGTCGTACAGCGTATACGCTTGTGTATGCATACACTGTGAGGGGTAGAGACATAATTCAAGGGGGGTAATCTGTGGTTGTTGACTAATCATTTGGGGCATAGTTCTGTACCAAACCTGTTGGGACAACAAGCCATAGAGTTACACGTTGCCTCGGTTAGGGTCTCTAGTTGGGGGACTAAAGTGGTATAGTGGTTATAGTCTGACAATCCACCGTAAAAGACGACACCAAACGGTGCTCTCCTAAATTGGTGCAAGGGTTTCCCTGGACGCAGGGGTAAGACGATAAGCCGATTCTAATCGCCATGGGCAATGTGCCGTCCATGCAAGGGAAGTAAAGCGAGGCTTCCCACAGTCAGACGGCTGCGCAGCACACAAAATCTAGTTTTAAAGTATGTCATAAGATAGTCCAAGGGTACTGCTTGGGGTATCCCTCTGGAGGGGACATTTGACGCCTGGAGATGGGAGAAATTCATAACGGAGTTTAAACCCAGACTCTGGACGGCAAAGACCTTAGATGTAGCTCAGATGTGGTTTCAGATGTCTTTTAAGGTAAACTGACAGTGTATACAGAAGGCGGTTTCAGTCCGGAAGAACCGCATTATGTACACCTGGCCAGAGGGGATAGCTGCGATTGGTAATCCAATGATGGAAGCGGAAGAGGCTCTTTCTGGGCTAACTCTGCTAAGGCAGGCTGGATCCACTAACACTGGATCTGTTGTAGTTTCCTCTGATGTTTCTGTTATCACCAATGTAACTAACTTTGCTCTCTCCAGTTTTTTTGTGTTTTTAAATTCCAGGGTCAACACCTAACATGGACACGTCTTCATCAGGGGTCGGTGACTAGTCCCTCGGAATACAGTTGCAAGCTGAAGATCGTGTTAGATTAGTGGGCCCCAATCGATCCAGGGGTGGTATGTGGATGACTTGGTACTTTGATGTCCCACACGGGAGGTTTGTTATCGGCATACTGTATCATTTCTTAACCATCTGGTGCCCACAGGTAATAAGGCTAACAAGGAGAAAGTACAGTTTTGCAAGGAAAAGGTTATCTTTTTAGGACATTGTATCTCTCAGGGTACCCGACATTAACCACCCAGAGAGTAAAGACATTAAGTGGCTCTAACACCCACTAAACTGACTCTAAGACGATGCACCATTTTTGAACCCAGCGTCTCTTCTTCCTGTTATGAAGGAGGAAGAGAAGGGGGGAGATAATGGTGTGGAGATAATGGCGTGAAAAAAAGTAAATTCTGGTGTGAAAAAAAGTAAATTTTCCAACTTTTACTAACCATTCTAACCTCTCAACCTCTCAATTTTCCAGCCTAGTAGGGAAACACTTTGAGGACCATCATGATTGCTTTTCCTTGATGAGCTCCAAAAAGTCCACCAGGTCTGGGAGTCTCTCCCAGACCCAAACTCAATAACCAGTGTACATTCTAGACAACCAGGTGATTGGATCATGCTAAAGAAAAATCCGAGGACGGGACTAGAGGCGAGATATCGTGGGCCATTCCAGGTGCTGCAGACGACACCAACCTCCGTGCAGTTCGAGGGACGAGACAACTGGATCCACGCCGGTCACTGCAAGAAGTTTCTCAACTACGTCAAAGAGTGAAGAGTATCATTTTCTTTATTTGTTTAGTTTAGTTTTTAGCGAGTGAAATGTACCTAAGACTAGCAAGGGCCACAAGGAGACATTTGTAATAGTAACTCTGGCTCCTCCCGTTCGCTTGTTTAAATTCTTGTGCGGTGTTGTAGTGAGGGAGATCACCAAGAAACAACGACAGTAGAGCGTCCAAAGGGGGGGATTTACAAGGGTCAGGTCCACACTGATGGGAGCAGGGCAGAAGCAGAGCTATAGCTAGTGAGGGTTGGAATATTTTTTTAAAGCTTTGGGAAGCTTCGGGATTTCTTGTTTTCCATTGGATCCTGGCTAAAGGTAATGGGAGTATAAATACTTATGGTGTTTCTGTCTCTATTCCTTTTATATGCCGGAGTGAGATGTTCCTGATGTCTAATCGACTGAGTTACCGAAGCCCGAACAGATGAGACGCCCAGAAGACCAACCCATGGACCGGATACAGAGGATTTCAGACCGACCGAGTTACCGGAGCCCGAACAGATGAGATGCTCAGAAGATCAACCCATGGACCGGATGCAGAGGATTTCAGACCGACCAATGATCAACGCAACCCACCACCTCATGTCCTCCCTCTGAGTCACCTCCCCTAAAGCAGATTCTACGTGTCAAGTTCTACGTGTTAAGATTTGTTTTAAGATTTGCCCAAAAAAATCGGCGTGTCAAGATTTGGTTTTAGATTTGCTTTATGATCCACGTGTCAAGATTTCTTTTAACACTTGCTTTAAGATTCGGCGTGTCAAGATGGACTGTCTGTTGTTTTCCATCATCTATTTGGCTTTTTGCATTTAGAACTTTACAAGAGGAACTGTTTCTTTCCAAGGAAGAACGAGATTCATCAAGGGACACTGGGGAGCAAATGACAAAGAGGAGGGACTGTTGTGGAAATGTTATTATGTGGACATTATATTCTAGGATGTGTGTGTTTTTATAAATTGTCATCTGTCTCCCTGTGTTTGGATTAACCCTTTCGCTGCGGTGGACGCGCTCAGCGCGTCCAACCGCATGTCACGTTGTGTGCGGAGGATGCGCTGAGCGCGTCCAGCCTTTGGGTCAGCGTTCGGCCGGGTTCCGGCCGATCGCTGGCCCCCCGGTGCGGGCTGACATCATCTGTCAGCCCAGGATCCGGAACTGCCGCGGGGCTAATTAGGTGTCATCGCGGCGGCGCGATGACACCTAATTCAGGTCCCCCCCCGCATGTGCGGAGGAGGCGCCTGAAAGGGAGGTGGGGAGGTCCTTCGGACCTCTCTCCCTCCCGATCGGCGGTGTTGCGGGGGTTAACCCAGGCACCATTTGGAAGGGCACAGCCTGCCCTTCCAAATGGTACCTGGCATTAACCCCTGGGGAGCCGGATCACGAATCGGCGCTGAAAAGCACCGGTTCGTGATCCTTTCCCGGAGCTGGCCGACATCTTGGATGTCGGCCAAGCCTCCGGGAACTCCCCCTGAGGACTGGCGTCATCGTGCATAGCACGATGACGCCAGTCCTGGAGTTAACCCCTAGCTGCCACCAATGGTGGAGATAGGGGGTTCCAATGAACCCCCTATCTCCCGATCCGTGGCTGCTAGGGGTTAAAGTTTGGTATTGTTGGATTGGCCAGAGCATGGCCGTTCCAATGATACCAAACTCGAATGTGAAAAAGTTAGTAAAAAAAAAAAAATTAAATAAAAATAAAAAAATATTTAAAAAAAAAACAAACAGGTTATTTTTCTTTTTTTTGATTTGTTAATGCAGCAATATTGTTCCCATTTCAATTATAATGTGAACAATGATGCTGCACTAACGATTTTTGTATGCGGTGCGTTTGTTAAAAATCGTGTAATTTTCCCCAAAAAAAATGTAACGAGACCCCCATCTCTAATTTTTTTAACAAGCGCACCCCATACAAAATATAATCGCAATTGCTCGCATCTTAAAATGTGAAAAAAAACACTTTACACATTGCAAATTATTGAAAAATCATATTTTATTGCATTTTTTGTTATAATATACAGACAGGTCATGACGTATACATATAATAATGACATATTATGAATCTGCCAAGCCTGCCGGAAAGAACGATATATAATATGTCTGGGTCATATACTAAAATAAGCCTTCAAAACACGTTTAAACATGAGCAAAACCGGTAAAAATGACCTCAGCACAGAGGCGGGAAAAGCCTCAGCAGCGAAAGGGTTAAACTGAGAATCGCTCTAGCAGAGTGTATTTTGGGTTAAACAGAACCAGCGGCAAAACCGTCAGTATGAAAACCTTCTCTTGGGTTTAGAGATGTGTTCTCAGTGTGTGTAGGCGTTTGGCGGTTTGTGAGTACTAAGTGCAATGCGCTGGGCTCCTTACCTCCCAATGTCTATGCACATTGGAGAAGTGAAGTCTGCATAATGAGAGATACGTATTATATCTCTGTTGCGGCTACACTATCCCTTTCTGGATACATACCAGCTTTTAAGACCTTTAACCCTTTAAGGACCAACGACCTAACGTTTACGTCATAAATGCATTGGATTTAAAGACCCTTGGCCCTTAAGGGGTTAAGCCTTGTCTGGACACTCGTACCGTGCATAGACAATAACTGAATGTCTCCGCAGATATGTCACAAATCCATAAGAATGAGTAGACTGATCTGCACTCGGATGCTGATCACTGAGCAGTATCTGAGTGGGGTCCATTCTGACAGTGATGGGGGATGGTCGGACAAACATGGCTGACGGGGACCATGGAGATGACTCAGGGATGAGTCATGTACAGGAGGCCGGTCGGTCATTCTAGTCCACTCCCCTGTCCTTTTGATATGTAAATGTAATTACTGGGCAAACTGGTTTTCTGTTGTACAGCCAGTTGGCCACTGGGCGTTGTGCTATTGTGTATTAAATTAAGCTGACCAAGAGTCACACGGACACTTGGGCAGATGAACTCCAGCTAGAAACAACGTGTGTGTGTGGCTCTTTCTGGGTGAGGATACAGAAGACCACAGCAGAGTCTATGGGTCTCCTTGCTGGGAGCGTTCAGGTAAGTATGCCAGGGATAGCAGAGAGCTGCTTGTAAGTGCAGCGGATCAAACTACATTAGGGAATTGATAGTAGATTAATTTCTACGACACATCTGACAAATCCGCCACTTCACAGGCAGGTTATGGGGACCTCGTAGGCATGATATCTGAAGGAATTTTTCTTTTTTATTCTTAATCTTTATTTCATGAAAAACTCACTGTTCCTTTAAAAACTTTTTGTCCTTGTTTCCTGTCCCCCAGGGCACTTCCCGGACCCCCATAGACCTTTTATGGCAAACATCTTGCATATATGCCCTCTTGCAGGGCACTCTAAAATCGAACGTTCGAGTCCCATTGACTTGCATTGAGTTCGGATCGTATTCGCGTCCGAACTCGAACTTTTGAAATTGTTCGAGTTCAAATACGAACCGAACACAGGGGTGTTTGGCCGATCCCTAATAAGGGTTAGGCAATAGAGTGGTCGTTGGCAATGCAGGGCACTAGGCAAGGCGGCAGGCAGGGGGGTCAAAGTCCAAATCAAGTGGTCTGGTAACCAGGGGTTCAAGATGATGGGGAACAGGGAGCAATGGGGGGTACCTGTTTGAAGGACAAACAGGGTCCTCAGGAAAGTCTTTGGAGGTTCAACAAGGAGCGTTCAGGAATAGCTCTGCCCAGCAAGATAGTCTAACTTCAATGTGGAAGTCCAGCTTAGAGGGCGTAGCTTCCTTATGTGCAGGTTTAATCAAGGCAAGGTGAGCTCAGGTGGGGCTCCAGGACTAGGATGCAAATCTGTGAGCGTCCAGGGAACCTGAATAGTTCATCATAGCCAGGACCGGACTGGCCTACCGGGACAACGGGAGGAATCCCGGTAGGCTGATTAACTTTTGGGACAATGGCCAGAGGCCCCTGCTGATACTGGGAGACAGCCAGGAAGAGGAGCAACTAGAAGCAAGAGGCAGGTGAATATGGAGGGAGGGGAGACTGAATATGGAGGGGAGAGGGGAGGGTCTGTCCCTCTGTGTGTCCCTGTATCTGTGTGTCCCTGTATCTGTCTGTCCTTCTGTGTGTCCCTGTATCTGTCTGTCCCTGTATCTGTCTGTCCTTCTGTGTTTCCCTGTATCTATCTTTCTCCCTGTTTATGTGTCTGTGTTTCGGAGTATGTTCATCTGTCTGTTTTGCTATCTGTCCTTATAATTAATCTATTTCTCTTTTTCCCCTTATTAATGTTCTTCTCCCTTTATTTTTTTTCTCTTTCCCCTTCTCTTATCATTTCTTCTTTAGCACTCTGTCACTTTCAATCTCTACTTTCTAACCCTAATCTGTTCCCCATATAGCCTCTAATCCTAATCTGTACCCCTAATAGCTTCTAGCTCTAATCTGTACCCCCTAATATCTTCTAACCTATATCTGTACCTCTAATAGCCTCTAACCCTAATATGTACCCTATATAGCTTCTAACCCTAATCTGTACCCCAATAGCCTCTAACCCTAATCTGTACCCCTAATAGTTTCTAACCCTAATCTGATCCCCTAATAGCCTATAACCCTAATCTGTACCCCCTAATAGCTTCTAACCCTAATCTGATTCTGTACCCATAATAGCTTCTAAATCTAATCTGTACCCCTAATAGCTTCTAACCCTAATCTGCTCCCGAATAGCCTCTAACCCTAATCTGTAGCCTAACCCTAATAGTTTCTAACCCTAATCTGTACCCCTAATAGTCTCTAACCCTAATCTGTACCCCCTAATAGCCTCTAACCCTAATCTGATCCCCTAATAGCCTATAACCCTAATCTGTACCCCTTAATAGCTTCTAACCCTAATCTGATTCTGTACCCATAATAGCTTCTAAATCTAATCTGTACCCCTAATAGCTTCTAACCCTAATCTGTTCCCCAATAGCCTCTAACCCTAATCTGTACCCTAACCCTAATAGCCTCTAACCCTAATCTGTACCCCTAATAGTTTCTAACCCTAATCTGTACCCCTAATAGCCTATAACCCTAATCTGTACCCCTAATAGCTTCTAACCCTAATCTGATTCTGTACCCCTAATAGTCTCTAACCCTAATCTGTACCCCCTATTAGCTTCTAACCCTAATCTGTACCCCTAATAGCCTATAACCCTAATCTGTACCCCTTAATAGCTTCTAACCCTAATCTGATTCTGTACCCATAATAGCTTCTAAATCTAATCTGTACCCCTAATAGCTTCTAACCCTAATCTGTTCCCCAATAGCCTCTAACCCTAATCTGTACCCTAACCCTAATAGCCTCTAACCCTAATCTGTACCCCTAATAGTTTCTAACCCTAATCTGTACCCCTAATAGCCTATAACCCTAATCTGTACCCCTAATAGCTTCTAACCCTAATCTGATTCTGTACCCCTAATAGTCTCTAACCCTAATATGTACCCCCTAATAGCCTCTAACCCTAATCTGTACCCCCTATTAGCTTCTAACCCTAATCTGTACCCCTAATAGTTTCTAACCCTAATCTGTACCCCTAATAGCCTATAACCCTAATCTGTACCCCCTAATCTGATTATGTACCCCTAATAGACTCTAACCCTAATCTGTACCCCCTATTAGCTTCTAACCCTAATCTGTACCCTTAATATCTTCTAACCCTAATCTGTACCCCTAATAGCTTCTATCCCTAATACAGTAATGTGTGGTGTGTATGAGCATAACAGATTTGCACAACAGAAAACCGTCATACGCACCGCACATTATTGTGTGTTTTGTTGCTGTGCAGCACTAGGAGTGTATCACAGTGCTGCACAGCAACAAAACTCACAATAATGTGCGGTTCGGATCTGTGATATGAGGAAACAAGGTGAAGCACCCCCAGATATGTGTCTAAATTCGTACGCTCAACAATGTACATGGGGGTTCCTCTAATGACCCAAAATAACACAATACCAAAGAAAACAAAATAGCGTCAGAAACTGGAATACGAATTCAAACACAATACATGTCCTTCAATTGTTCCCCTTCTCTTTCTCCTCCCCTGCAGGTGATAGTGTGGACTTGATGTCACTGCAAAAGAAAAGAGGGGGGAACCCAAAATTGCGCAGTATGTCAGTCCAGTGATGTATAATCAAAGTATATTATGGGACTCACATTCTTCTGAGCCTATATCCGGCTCTAGATTAAACCGCTTTATGGGTCTTTAGGTAGGTTCAGGCGCCCATCAACCCCTCGATGAGTTACTCTTCTCAGCCAGTTATTCCTTAGTTAACATGCCCATTTAGTTTGAAATGCATATAGACGGGCTATGGTATAAGTTCTCCCGTCCCCCTCCTTTCTATGATGCGTGATTTGGGCAGTTTAGGAATGTTTCTGTTACTTTAAAAGTTAAAATGTAAACCATATCTGTGATATGCTCATACACACTGCACATTGCTAAGAGTTTTGTTGGTGTGCAGCTGTGATACAGTAATGAGCGGTTTGTATGAGTGTATCACAGAGCTGCATAGCAATAAAATTCACACTCATACACACTACACATTACTGTATCACAGAGCACCATCATTGTTTTATTGTAGTAATTTCTGTTACATAAACTCTGGTCATTCTTGGTATCATTGGAAAGGCCAGGCTTCGGCCGTTCCAACAATGGGGGTGGTCTAAATTTTTTTTTTCCAGGGCTGCTTTTTATTCCCAGTCCGGCCCTGATCATAGCAGGGGGTGCCAGGGACCAGAGCGTGGTGACCCTCACAAGTACATTTGAAAGTTTCAAACTTGAAATGCTGTTTGCAAAAAACTACTGAACGAAAATGCCTGGAAATTTCATATGAGGTGCTATGAATGTTAATAAAAAGGTCTGTTAAAGAAAAATGCATAAAAAAACCAACCGGAAAAAAACATTTTGCCAAACAAATTCCAAAAAATGCCTGAAGGATTCAAAAAAAAAAAATCAATAAATAAAGTGACTTGTTACTGCAGAATAAAATGATAAACAGTTCATTAGAATTTAATTATTGAATTAAAACGGGAATATTTTTAACATTGAAGCCTATGGGGTTCGCCTGAATAAACCTGCCAAATGAAAACACCGAACAGCTGGGTGCTTCGGCAACTTTTCACTGCTGTTCAGTGTTCTCTGAATGGATTAACCTTTGATTCTCTATGGGGGTTTTCACTCCCTTCGAACAGGCACTGTACGTGCAGGCAATTTGCCAGAACTACCTGCTCTCTGACTAGCCGAATGGCCCCGAAATGTCAACGTACGCTGAATTTCAGCGTCCGGTTACATTTCAGGGCCAGATCGTCTCTCTCTGAATAACCACTTAAATAAAAGGAACATAGTTACAAGAATAACAGATTAAAAACTAAGCAGTAAGTAGAAAAGTCAAGCAATCCAATAATGCACATTAAAAAAATAAATGTGCGCAAATAAAGTAAGTGAAACCAACAAACCAAAGCTGGTTAGAAAAGACAAATTACAAATATATTTACAAATCTGAGAAAAATGTAAACAAGTTGCAAAAATAAAATTAGAACAATGGTTTAACCTATAACTAGATTAACCAATAGTGTAAGGGCAGAGGCTATGACCCCTGTGTAGTGTTGTGGGTATGAAACCCAATGGCAAGCCGGAGAAGTAGACCAGGAGATGTATATGAGCAGTTGAGTATTTACTGAGATGAAGCAAAATATAAGTCCAGAACAAAAGACTATAACGCCAAAGGTCTCCTTGGCAAGAATAAAGTCCAGAACCGGGAATTGTGAGTGAGGGTCTTCAGATTTAAATGGGGCACAACGTAAGTCCAGAACGAAGGATTGTAGAAGAGGATAACGTGGGCTGTGGTCTTTGAAATGAACCAGGGTAGAGGAGATGGAGCTGGTACCGTGGACGTGGAAGCAAGCCTGGAGATGGAGCTGGTACCGTGGAAGCAAGCCTGGAGATGGAGTTGGTACCGTGGACGTGGAAACAAGCCTGGAGATGGAGCTGGTACCGTGGAAACAAGCCTGGAGATGGAGCTGGTATCGTGGAAGCAAGCCTGGAGATGAAGCTGGTACCGTGGGAGCAAGCCTGGAGATGGAGCTGGTACCATTGCATTTTTTGTTATAATATACAGACAGGACATGACGCATACATATGATAATGATATATTATGAATCGTCTGCCGGAAAGAACGATATATAACATGTCTGGGTCATATTATAAAATAAGGCTTAAAAAAAAAGCGTTTAAACAAGAGGAGCGAAACTGTTAAAAATTAGCTCAGCAGCAGACCGCAGTGCCGCACACAGGCGTGAAGGGAAGCCGTGAAATGCCTCAGCAGCGAAAGGGTTAATTTATTTTTTTGTCTGTTTTAAATCATTTTATTTTTTTTCATTTCAGATCATTTTGATCAACTATTTTTCCGTTTTAAAACCTTTTTGTTCTGGTTTTTATTTTTAACTCCTTCAGTGCTAAGGACGCACTCAGCGCGTCCAACCGCATGTCACGTTCTATGTGTGTCGGCCAAGCTTCCGGGAATGCCCCCTGAGGACTGGCATCATCGTGCATAGCACGATGACGCCAGTCCTGGAGTTAACACCTAGCTGCCACCATTGGTGGAGATAGGGGGTTCATTGGAACCCCATCTCCCGATCCGTGGCAGCTAGGGGTTAAAGTTTGATATTATTGGATCGGCCAGAGCATGGCCGTTCCAACGATACCAAACATGAGTATAAAAAAGTTTGTAAAAAAAAAAATGTAAAAAATTTTTTTTAAAAATATTTTAAAAAAAACTTTTTTTTTTATACGTTATTTTTTCTTTTTTTGGTTTGTTAATGCAGCATTATTGTTCCCATTTCAATTATAATGTGAACAATGATGCTGCACTAACGCTTTTTGTATGCGGTGCGTTTGTTAAAAATCGTGTAATTTTCCCCAAAAAAAAAAGGAACGAGACCCCCATCTCTAATTTTAACAAGCGCACCCCATACAAAATATAACCGCAATTGCTCGCATGTTAAAATGTGAAAAAAAAACACTTTACACGTTGTAGATTATTGAAAAATACAATTTATTGCATTTTTTGTTATATGTATACGTCATAACCTGTCTGTATATTATAATAATGACATATTATGAATCTGCCGAGTCTGACGGAAAGAACGATATATAATATGTCTGGGTCATATACTAAAATAAGCCTTCAAAACACGTTTAAACATGATGAGCAAAACCGGTAAAAATGACCTCAGCACAGAGGCGGGAAAAGCCTCAGCAGCGAAAGGGTTAAAGTCAGACCATTCGGGTCAGATTAGCGTTTTTTTAAATCGTTTTGTTCATTTTTTTTTTGTTACTTGGCTTTCATACCATTTTTTTAATGTGATTAAATAAAGTTGTGAAATGTATATTCATAAGAAAAAAAGGATCTTTATTTTAATTAAAAAAAAACACGATAGAATCGACAGAATGAATTAACGGATCCGAAAAACAAACCAAAAATTTATTATAAAAAAGTAAACCATAGTAGTTTACATCAAAACGAATAGAGTTAGCTTTGAAACGAGGAGAACAGATGTTCCGAAAAAATGAAAATTTCCGAAATCACAAAGTGATACGAAAAATGGTCGATATTCCGAAAAAAAATGTAAACAAAAAACGAGTCGAGCCGAATCAAAGTTTAAACATCCGAACAAATCGAACCGAAAAAAAAATCGGTGCACAAGCCTACTTACCACAAGAGACCTCAGGATGGCATGGACCTCATACTACTCCTTACCTTTGGACTTAACAGGTGGAGGAGGTACATTCAGCCTGGTGTACTTCATGAGATGCTTGAGGAGGCTAACATGTAACACATTGTGTATATGCAAATGTGGGGGTAATGCCAAGGCATAGGATACAGGGTTCACTCTGCGCAAGACTTTATAAGGACCAATGTACCTGGGGGCCATCTTCATAGAAGGGACCAGGAGTTTGATGTTACGTGTGGAAAGCCAGACTCTATCCCCCACATTATACACTGGGGCAGGCCTTCCACGTCTGTCTGCTTTTTCTTTTTGTTTTTTGAAACTGGCCTCCATAGCCTCTTTAACTTTCTCCCATGTCCCTTTCAATTAGGCCAGATGCTTATCCAGAGCAGGTAATGTGGTATCCTGAAAGCTAGAGGGGAGCATGGGAGGATCGAACCCATACACTGTATGAAAAGGTGAATGACTTGTGGTTTCACTGACTGCATTATTCAAAGCAATTTCTACCCATAGCAAGAGGTCAGACCATTCATTTTGTTTTTTAGAAGCAAAGCATCGTAGATACTGTTCGATATTTTGATTAGCCCTCTCAACTGCCCCATTCGTCTGTGGATGATAAGCAGAGGAGAAGCCTAATTGTATATCCAGATTTTCACAGAACTCTCTCCAGAACCTGAACACAAACTGAGTGTCTCTGTCAGACACAATACCTAAAGGGACACAATGAAGCCTGATAACGCTTTTGTCAAAGACTGGTACGAATTTCATGGCGGAGGGTATCTTAGACGGAGGGTATCAAAGACGGTAAGTATAACCGTGTTACCATGGGATATAGGTAAATCAGTAATGATATCCATGGATAGTTGAGCACAAGGTCTCTCAGACAGGCAAGGGTTGGAGCAACCCTATGGGCAATGTCTTAGGGTTTTTGCTCCTACAACAGACCTCAAAGGTGGCTATGTATTCAGTAACCTCTTCACGAATACCTGGGCACCAGAACTGCTTGCACAGAGAAGCCATGGTTTTAGTTATTCCCATATGCCCAAAAGGTTTGGTATCATGAATGATACACTGACATAACTTGTATTCTACCCTCTTCAGGAACGAAGAGTTTACAAGGTGACTTGTCAGCGGGAGCGGTACCTTGGACAGACTGTAATTTCTCAAGCAATGGAGAAGATACAGTAACAAGAGTGGTAGCGAGAATCCTCTCTTAAGGAACAATCAGCATTTGGTCAAAGACATGACACTTGTATGTTTCATAGTGCCTAGACAAGGCATCTGCCTTGGTATTCTTGGAACCAGGATGATAGGTGAGTACATAGTTAAAGCTGGACAGAAATAGAGACCATCTAGCCTGTCTGGCATTCAAGCGCTTAGCATCACCAATGTAAACCAGATTCTTATGATCAGTTATAATGATTATGGGGTTGTCGGAACCCTCTAGCAGATATCGCCATTCTGCCAGGGCTACGACTACTGCAAGCAATACCCTGTTACCTATGTTATAATTTTTCTCTGCAGATGTCATTTTCCTGGAGAAAATAAAACACAAGGATATAACAGTTTGTCAGGACTTTCTCTCTGGGATAGGACTGCGCCTATGCCAATCTCAGAGACATCTTCTTCAAGCTTGAAAGGCAAACTCGGCTTGGAGTGTATCAGGACTGGTGCCGTAGTGAATGCTTCTATAAGCTTTTCAAAAGCCTGCATGGCCTGAGTGCTCCAATTGTGGTTCTGAGCACCCTTTTTGGTCATGGCTGTAATTGGAGAAACCACGGAGGAGAATTTTTTATGAATCTCCTGTATTGGTGAACCCCAAAACCACTGGATTGCCTTCAACTCTAGGGGCAGAGGCCAATCCCTGATGGCCGAGAGTTTCTGAGGGTCCATCTGAAAACCTTCGGGGGTGATAATGTAACCCAGGAAATGAACAGATGTTAAATCGAACAAGCATTTCTCAAGTTTGCAGTATAACACATTCTCTAGCAATCTTTTTAATACCGTGCGTACATGAACATGATGTGTCTCCAGGTCTGGAGAGTAAATCAGAATATCATCCAGACAGACAATAACAAACACTTTGCAAGAAGTCCCTTAGGACATCGTTTATGAAATCTTGGAAAACTGTGGGTGCATTACACAGACCAAATGGCATGACTAGGTATTCATAGTGCCCACTTCTCGTGTTAAATGCAGTTTTTCATTCATGATCCTTCTTGACTCTAACCAAATTATATGTCCCACACAGGTCTAATTTTGTGTAGATTTTAGCACCTTTAAGGAGATCAAATAGTTCAGCTATCAAAGGAATGGGGCAGCATTATGCATGGTTATTCTGTTAAAACCTCTGTATTCAATACAGGGCCACAGATTACCCTCTTTCTTAGACACAATGAAAAATCCTGCCCCAGCAGGGGAGGAGGAATGGAGTATAAACCCACAGGCAAGGTTATCACGAATATATTGCTCCATTATCTCGTTCTCTTTCTGAGAAAGGGGGTACACATGGCCCCTCGGATTAGATGAAGGATAGGACATATTTACTGCTGGAGAAGGTGGTGCTGAAGATTTGCTAGACTGATTCATCAGTAAACCCAAAGTCTGAGCAAATTGGTCTATCGCACAGTCATATGGGTGATGAGGAGGCAGAATCTCAGATTTCATTTTGTCAAAGACCTCCTCGAGGTCGCTGTACCACTCCGGTACTTAAGTAGACAAAGGACGTGCAGTAGCCACGTTCAAGCTACCTACAATGCAACCTAGACACTTGGACCAGCATTGTGAACGCCATGAACCCAACTCGCCCTCAGTGCAGTTCATGACAGGATTATCTTTTGTCAAACAGGGATAACCCAGAACAATAGGTACCATAGGAGACTCAATTATTTTAAATTGTATTATTTCCCCATGTAGAATGCCTGTGTGAAAAGATAGAGGAATAGTGTTGTATTTAACATGTGGTCTCAACAAATGTCTGTCATCAATAGACTTAATGATGAGAGGAGTCTCTCTCTTGACTAAAGGCACCTGGTGTATGGCGACAAAACCTGAGTCAAGGAAGTTCCCTGCTGAACCAGAATCAATAAGTGCTTCAGTGTCTAGCATGCTATTTTCCCAAGCAACAGACACTGGAACCACAACGCGATACCTCTTTTTCTTTTTGGACACGAGAGACAAAGCAGTCATGCCTATAATCTGTCTCTCAGGGGATACTAGACACGATCATTTCCTGACTGGGACACTGCAACTGGAAATGGCCTTTATCAGCACAGTAGAAACATAACCCCTCTCTGAGACGTTGTTGTCTCTCCTCACCCGAGATACTAGAATGACCTAATTGCATAGTTCAGGAACTGCTTGTTCCACTCTGGGAGGTGAGGAGGTACGAACCATACGAGGAGTAGAAGGGGTTACCTTGGGAGGTTTGCAAGGCTTATCACAGCCAGACCCCTTTTCTCGAATCTGCACATCGACCACAATACAGAATTCAATGAGGTCATCTAGCTCCTCTAATTTATGACTTAGCTCCTAAGTATTTACCAAAGTATCGTTGACACCTTCTAAAAATGCTGTGGTGAAGGTATCATTAGGCCATTGCAATTCTGCTGCCACAGTTTTCAATTCGATAGCATAATCGGCTACCCTGCGATTATCTTGTTTAATGTGCCATAGAACCCTGACAGAGACAGTTGCCCACCTGGCAGGATCAAAAGTACGCCTAAGGTCTTTCAAGAATTCAGTATAATTATAAATCACAGCTTTCCTTAGTTCCCATAGAGGGGTTGCCCAAAGCAAAGCCTTGTCTGTCAGATGATTAATTACGTACCCCACCTTGGCTCTGTGGGAAACATACCAGGATTTAATTCAAACATGATTTCCATTTGCATGATAAATCCCCTGCAAGTACCAAATGTACCATCAGAACTTATGGGAGATTTTAGACTCACATGAGGCTTTTCATTAGATGAAGGATAGGACATATTTACTGCTGGAGAAGGTGGTGTTGAAGCTTTGCTAGACTGATTAATCATCAGTAAACACAAAGCCTGAGCAAATTGGTCCATGCAGTGGTCCTGCTCCTCCTGTTTAGTTATATCACTCATCTTAGACATCAACATAGACAAATCTGTCGGATCCATGTATGGCCTTTGTAAGGATATAGAGTCACCCAGCATGGAGACAAAACCCAGAAAGGCAAGAAAAAACCCTAATCTGAGAAGCTGGTCCTTAGAATGGCCAGGTACTAATCTAAAATACATAGAAGTACAGATCAGGGACAGTAGATATATCGTAGTAATAACAAGCCAGAGGTCGGTACACAAGATAAACATAAGCCAAGGGATAATCACAGAAAACACAGACGAATAATACAAGCTAGAAGTCAAACCAGAAAACCAATATGCAGAAGCTAAAGACACGCGCTGAGGGCTAGAATAAACCACGTCAGGGCTCAGAGCACAGTCAGTGACTGATATTTAAAGGCCTAGATCCCTGACCAGGTGCGGCATTCAACGTGGCCTGATTCAGAGACTGGCGCCCTCTCTGTTGGGAAGGCCGCACTACAGGAGCACCAGCAGGCATGACAGCCTTGACGTAATATCACGTTTGCTGTCCAGCTCATCCTTGATAACCGTGGTGGGGATCCTTTTGTACAGACTTCTAAGCCCTCCGATCCTTGAATGGTCGGGACCGCTAACCCTATCACTCCCAGCCAGGGAGAACAGACACACCAGAAATAATGAGTATAACGTTGCAACAGCAGGTTTCAGGACAGGTTGTGTACTGGAATTGAAAGGGATAACTTCACCAACAGCTGGGAAGCAGCCTGAGTAAGGTTTGTGCAGTACGTTCATACACCAGGGGTCAGAATAAGCATGGTCATATAAACAATCCGGATTGGCAACAGACAGGGTTCTCATACAAGCTGATTTTGGCAACAGGCAGTATCGTTTTTTTCTCTAAGTCAACGTTATGCAAGTTCGATATATAATCTGAGACTGCGTGGGGTAGAATCAGCATACACTCTGAGTATGCTCTGGGCATAACATACATACAGACTTGGTCAGAGAAAGAATCGTCCAGAAGCCAGTCTGAGTCAGCAACAAACAGGGTCCTCATACAATCCGGGTCAGTGATAAAACGATAGAATCAATGAATCAGTGATTAGAGAAATGAAAACACCAAGCAATGCGGAAACCAACTCCACGTCAAGGCATTGAGTCGATTTGCGTACCCTGTCTATAAGGCCGGTGGCTCCGCGTCATCATGCCACACCCTGCCCCCTCATTAGGCGCACGAATACCCGGGATCAGCTTGGTTGCTTGGCACCCAGCCAGCCAGCGATTACACCGGGTGCCTGGTCCCCTCCCAAGACCCCCCAGGCACCGAGGGTGTGACAGAAAATCTGACAGTACGACGGAGAGTGTTCCAGAGGATGGGGCTGTGCGTGAGAAATCATGCAGTCTATCATGGGAAGAGGTGATGCGGGGAGAAACTAGGCGAAGATCACCATTTCACCTTAGGGAGTGGGCTGTGGTGCATTTGGTGACTAATGAGGACAGGTAGTGGGGAGTGGAGTTAGTGAGAGTTCTGTAGGTCAGGGTAAGGATTTTGAATTTAATTCTACAATGGATGGGGAGCCAGTGAAGTGATTAGCAGAGAGGAGAGGCAGAGACAGGGCGGCGGGTGAGGTGGATGATTCTGATTGGATTGTAGGGGGGAGAGGCGGGAGAGGCGGGAGAGAGGGAGGCCAGACAGAAGATTACTAAAATAGTCAAATCGGGAGATTACAAGGGCGTGAATGAGCGGCTTTTTGGTGTCAACGATAAGAAATGGCCGGATTCTGGAAATTACGTAATTGGTAGTGGTTGGAGGAGGAAAGAGACTGGATGTGGGGGATGAAGGAAACAGCAGAGTCAAGTATAACTCCGAGACAGCGAACCTGGTTTGATGGGGAGATAGTGATATCATCAACCAAGATAGAGAAGTCAGGGAGGCATTAGAGGTAGGGATTAGGACATGTCTTGGACATGTTAATCTTTAGGTGGTGAGAGGCCATCCAGGAGGAGATGCCAGATAAACAGTTGCTGACTTGAGAGGACAGTAGGAGAGAGATCAGGAATAGAAAGGTAGATCTGAGTATCATCAGCATAGAGGTGGTAATTGAAGCCAAAGCTGTTGTAAGGAGCTGGTTCCGGGGTGGTAGGTACAGGCCCAATATGCGATAACAAAAAGGAGTATAGGCAGGTATACAATAAATAAGGTTTTATTTGAAAGCAAAAGGTCTATAAAGTAAAAGTAATAAGTAAATATAATTTATATGTAATATAGTTATATAACTTATAAATATAAGTAATAAGAAAATATAAAGAAGCAGGGTGAGACATGGAAGACAATGTATAAATGATAAACAATAATAGGATTAAGAAACTGCCGTTTAAAGAAAAAATATATAGGTAGAGCCTGGATATTAGTAAACACAGGTAAAACAGAGGGGTAAGGCCAGAGAATAGGGCTAATTTATAAACGCAGAGAAATCAACAGGATGGGAAAGGGGTTGACTAAGAGGTAGATGGACGAGATGGGGACAGGGACAGGACTGAAGGATAGATGCTGTTAATCTGTATAACTGTTTTGTGTTAATATCTTGCATTTTACTACTTTGTATTTCTGTAACAATGTTCTTGAACCCAGGACATACTTGAAAACAAGAGAAATCTCAATGTATCCTTCCTGGTAAAATCCTTTATAAATAAATAAATAAATAAATAAAAGAGACAAAACAAAAGAAACTAAGGAACCAGGAGAACGGAATATAATAAATTTAAATCTTGGGATATAAAGCAAGAGTACTGCAATATTGGATCTGGCAAGGGGTTTTTGCAAAACGAAGTCCAGTAATAAAGCAGGGGTTCGGTAACAGGAGATCCAGCAAAGCGAAGTCCAGTAGCTAAGCAAGGATTCAGTAACAGGATATCCCGCAAATGGGGTCCGGTGATCAGGATACAGGATAGGCATCTTGCAGCTCGTTTGGAAACAGGATACTGAATGGACAACAATGCAAAAGCAAAGCACTATGGGTGCTTTGCTCCTTAGTAGGGAAGTGCTGGGCCCTTGATTGGGAGCACCTGTATCTCCTGCAGGCTACGGGAAACCAGGTCTGAATAAGAGATGCACCTGTGGATGTTGCATAGCTGTGCAGAAATCTAGGACCATGTAAAAATGGAATAACATGGTGAGACAGTCCTTTTTTGTGTGTGTCTTGTTTTATCTCCTTGTGTACGGCCGGTCATCAGTAGACAATTTAATGGAATAACATGGTGAGACAATACCGGTTTAGGTCTTCTTACGGCGCCGGCGTCGTGAAACCTTTTGCTGTTAATGATTTTTCCCAGGGAGGAGGTATTGATAGAGAATAGCAGAGGTCCTAGAACAGAGCCTTGAGGTACGTCAACTGATAGATGTGTTCTCTGAATAGATTAACCATTGCGTCTCTATGTGGAGTTCACTGCCATCAATCAACTCTGTATTTCATTGGTGTCACGGAATGGCCCAGCACCCTCAGCCGGGGGCGGTGCACAGTGACAGTGGGGGCCATGGACACTTAGGTGCGGTGGCACGCACCCGGTTTACTAAGTATGTTTTATTAGATGTGGTTTTACTGATGTGCTGTATTAAGATGTAAGATGGTATAGCGGGCGCCATCCGATCGCCGGTAGATCCGAAAAGACGCGCGGACGTCACAACTATAAGATCCGACCAGCTCCCGAGGGGAATTCCGATCCGACCGGCCGTTCCGCAGACGACACATCCGCCTACCAAGGTCAGTAGACCAGCTGCTCGGGACGCTGAGTGCCGTGTCGCTCAGTGGTCGGGCTGGTCTCACCCAGGGGTCCCTTCCAACGCCCGCCAACCTTTTCCAGGGTCACTCCAGGCCGCTCGAGACGCCGGGTGCCGTGTCACTCGGTAGTCGGGCCGGCAGTAAGCGCACTAGGGGGAAGCAGATAGGAGCACACCCGCAGGCGGACAACATCCCATTCCGTCATACTGGTGGCAGCGGTGGGATCGCTCTCTGCAGACCCCTAGGAGACGTACGCCATGGCGGTGTACAACCCCTACAACAGGGACACCCTGCGTGGGATGTTGGAGAACCGGGGAGGAACGCCGGGTAACAAGAAAAGAAAGACGCTGATCAAGGAACTGACCAGGATGGATCAGGACGAGGCGATGATGCCCGTCCCCAGCCCTGTCCGCGCAGAGGTGGAGGAAGATGCTGGCCTCAGGGAGTTGCGGCGTCGGATCACCCTGCTCGGTGATGCCCCGGCGGAGGGGGCCAGATATCAAGTGATTCGGGAGTTCTACCGGGAAGTTGAGCAGGAGAAGGAACGCCAGCACGAGCTGCGGTTGGCAGAGCTCCGCGGAGCAGAGACTGATTATGTTGACCCCGAACCCTTCCCTGTGGAACCCTGGGTCGAGGCTCACAGCGCGACTGGAGCTCCACCTGGGGAATCTGCAAACCCCAGTGACTATGCTTGCGGGACTCTCAGCTTGCCTGGAGCCTGTACTGAGGACGTCACTTATCCCCGCGACCCTCGGATGAAGACTCACAGCCCGCCTGGAGCTGCATCTGAGGACGCCCCATTCTCCGTTGAGGAGCGGTGCTCCTGCGCTGGCACCTACGCCGACATGAAGGTCGTGTTGGCAAGAGAGCTGCAGGAGGGCCTGGAGCAGGACCAGAGGTCCACAGAGGAGCTGTGGTACGAGGCCCTGGACCATGAGCGGGACTGCCATGGTGTGTACATTCCCTCCGACGCTGTCGTCCATCGAGTGCAGTACGATGTGCGAGCAGCGTTCCTGCAGGGGCGGGCCCCAGAGGAGTGGGAGGACGAGCTCCGGAGTCTGGTGCAGCAGGAGATCGCACTGGACGCCGAGTACCGCGCCCTCCGGTGGCTAACCGCCTCCCCGACCGTGCGCCCTAGTGAAGGCAGTTCCACTGCAGGGCCTCGCTACGGGGGTACGGGGCTGCTCTACGAGGGCATGGCCGCCGACCCCGAGTTTGGAGAGGAGACCGAGGAGCGGATGGAAGACATCCTGGAGCGACGGGAACTGGAGATCCCGTCAGACAGCAGGGACTCGGTGTTTGAGGAGCTGGAGTCCCTAGCCGAGCGAGAGTGGGAGCTCGAGGTGGCTTATCGGAGACTGTTGGACGGCGTTCCGCAGTCGAGCCTGAGCTCCCCGTGGTGGGACGGGTCGGCGGAGGAAGTCGACAGTCCCCAGGTTTGGGACCTATGGGAGGCCGAGGCGGACCCATGGGTGCCCGTGGGGGGTCGACTGAGGAAGTTACCCCCTGCACCCCGCAAGAGGACAGGGTGGCCGAGGCCACGGGTCCAGCGGGGGAGGAGACGGATGGTCCCCCGGGATGGGTTGTGCGCAACCATTGTTTGCCCCGGGGGGTGAAGAGACCATCCTTCCCCAAGGAGATCTCCACCCAGCGGAAGAGCTGGCTACGGGGCAGAGTGCCGCTGGCCTCTGCCCACTACTCAACGTCTGCCAGGAGGAGCAGACGGATGGTTCCCCCGGGATGGGTTGCGCGCAACCACTGATTGCCCCGGGGGGTGAAGAGACCATCCCGCCACAAGGAGATTGCCAACCAGCGGAAGAGCTGGCCACGGGGCAGAGCGTCGCTGGCCTCTGCCCCCTGCTGACAGTCTGCCAGGTGGAGCAGACGGATGGTTCCCCCGGGATGGGTTGTGCGCAACCCTTGTTTGCCCCGGGGGGTGAAGTAACCGTCCTCCCGCAAGGAGATCTCCCCCAGCAGAAGAGCTGGCTACGGGGCAGAGTGCCGCTGGTCTCTGCCCACTGCTTACAGTCTGCCAGGAGGAGCAGACAGATGGTTCCCCCGGGCTGGGTTGTGCGCAGCCATTGATCGGCCCGGGGGGTGAAGAAACCATCCTCCCACAAGGAGATCTCCACCCAGCGGAAGAGCTGACGGCGGGGCAGAGCGCCGCTGGCCTCTGCCCATTCCTCCCAATTCGCCTCGAGGGGCAGAGCGGGGATGACCCCGTGCGACTGCCGTTGCAATTATGTATCCACCCTTTGGCTGCCAGGAAGAACAGCCGGGTTTGACCCCATTTGTCCCTTCGGTTGCCGTTTTTGTACCTGCCTCTTCAGCAGAAGAGCTGGCAACGGGGCGCGCCGCTGGCCTCTGCCCACCCTTCGGCTGCCTGGGAGAGCAGCCGGGTGTGTCCACCCTTGTCCCTTTTGTTGCAATTACCCCCTCAGCGGAAGAGCTGACTACGGGGCAGAGCGCTGCTGGCCTCTGCCCATCTCCTCAACTCTTTGGCCTGGAGGCCCCACAGCCACTGGGCTTTTCATCGACCTGGGGTGGGTGCGTTTAGCGCCCGTTTTCCCGGAGGGGACCCCGGAGGTACTCCTCCCCAGACTTATGTCCTTTCGCCCAGCCGGGGTAACCCTAAGGACGCGGGGCCCCGACCAAGCTGGCACGGCCGCAAGGCCAAATGGAGAAGCCTGGTGGCCAGGCCTCCCCAGACCGACTACGGGCCTGGGAGCACCGACTTCCCCGGTATGACCCGGTGGGGTCAGACCAGGTGCGTCGAACTGTGGGAAGGGGGAGGAGTGTCACGGAATGGCCCAGCACCCTCAGCCGGGGGCGGTGCACAGTGACAGTGGGGGCCATGGACACTTAGGTGCGGTGGCACGCACCCGGTTTACTAAGTATGTTTTATTAGATGTGGTTTTACTGATGTGCTGTATTAAGATGTACCTTGTGTGATTGTAACTGTATTAGGTGTAAGAAAACGTTTGTATGTGTTTTTCCCCGTCGCCATTTTGCCCATTCCAGCATGGTTACACCAGACAAAGGATCTCCTGGCCCCAAGATGGAGGATACATCAAGCCAGCTGCTTGGAGGCTGTTCCCAGACCTCATTTGCCTAATCCCTGGACAATGGGAAGGCTGGAAGGGACCTGGGAGGGAACAGGGGGGGCTGGGAGAGGAGCCAATCAGTGCTGGTTGTGTGGGTGGGGGAGTTGGCAATCTGTGTATGTGAAGTTGTATACCTGACTCTGTTGTAAACCCATAAAGTTAGTTCATCTAGTTCATTCAGCCACGCCTGGTGTTCTTTATTTGGTGAACGTATTCCTGTGATCCAGCGCGGTCTACAGAGCACGGTAGCCAGATCCGAATCGACCACCCTGTGCCTGCATCTCGCATCAGGACAGAGGTGCAGCGTGCGGGCATCGACCGCTGTGAGATCCGATTCGACGGCCGCGGCGCATCTGCCGCGCATTTCCCGCGCATCGGTATAGCGGGCGCCATCCGATCGCCGGTAGATCCGAAAAGACGCGCGGACGTCACAACTATAAGATCCGACCAGCTCCCGAGGGGAATTCCGATCCGACCGGCCGTTCCGCAGACGACACATCCGCCACCAAGGTCAGTAGACCAGCTGCTCGGGACGCTGAGTGCCGTGTCGCTCAGTGGTCGGGCTGGTCTCACCCAGGGTCCCTTCCAACGCCCGCCAACCCTTTCCCAGGGTCACTCCAGGCCGCTCGAGACGCCGGGTGCCGTGTCACTCGGTAGTCGGGCCGGCAGTAAGCGCACTAGGGGGAAGCAGATAGGAGCACACCCGCAGGCGGACAACATCCCATTCCGTCATAATTGGCAATTCACAAATATTTGGCAAACTGCCTGCTACTGAATAGCCAAATTGCTCCGAAATTGCACTCTATGGGGAAATTCACTTTTCGGTGCAGTTTCGGAGCCAATTCGACGCTCTTTGAATAACCCTGAATATTATTGATTCATCTTTCTGGGCAGATGACTATTATCATATCAGAACAGACTGTTATAATTCCACGTTTTTAATAGGAACTTGATCCCGCTCATATGCTTGGGAAATTTGAGTAACACTGTTTTTAGATTTGATTAATATATTCTTAATACTAAAAATCACATTAAAGTCATTTTTAACCCCTTCACTGCTGTGGCTCATTTTTACCGCTTTTGCTCATCATGTTTAAACGCGATTTGAAGCCACATTTTATTAAATGACCCAGACATATTATATATTGTTCTTTCCGGCAGACTCAGCAGATTCATAATACATAATTTTTATATGTATACCTCATGTCCTGCCTGTATATTATAACAAAAAATGCAATAAAATGTGAATATTTAATCATCTGCAGGGTGTAAAGTGTTTTTTTTTTCACATTTTATCACATAAGCGCTTGCGGTTATATTTTCTAAGGGGTGTGCTTGTACAAAAATTAGAAATGGCGACTTGTTACAATTTTTGGAGGGAATTACGTGATTTTTAGCAAACGCACCCCATAGAAAAAAATCATTAGTGCAGCATCATTGTTCACATTATAATTAAGATGTGAACAATATTGCTGCATTAATAAAAACAACACACAAAAAAACATGTTTTTTTTTATTATTTTATTTTTTATGTATTTATTATTATTTTTGAACATGGTCATGTTGGATATCCTTCCAAAGGCCATGCTCAGGCCTTTCGAATGACACCCTCCATGACCCCCTACCCGCCATGATTCTGGATATATCGAGGTTCAAACGAACCCCTATCTCCACCAGGGAATTTCCTTTCGAAATCCCCAGGCAGCTAGGGGTTCCCCGGCTATCTGATATCATCGCGCTATGCGCGCTGACGTTAGGCAGCGAGGGGGGACCCCGGGGGTGGGGCTGAAATCCAAGATGGCGGCCCCCAACGGAGTTAGGCTGCAATTCGGCGCCGCAAGGTGCTGAAGTGCGATCCGGTGCCTAAGGGGTTAAAGCCAGGCACTGCTTAAAAGGGGAGACTCTCCCCTTTTAAGCGGTGCCTGGCTTGTGGCGCCGCTCCTTTCCGATCAGGAGGGAGAGGGATCTGAACGGATCCCCCCTCACTTTCAGGTGATCTCCTGGCATTGCTGGCGGGTCGCCTGGAAATGACATCGTGAATGGCGCGATGATGTCATTAACATCGGGAGGGGCATAACTTCAGCGTGTGAGGATGCTGAAGTCAGACCGCTGTGGGACTCCGGAGAGAGAGGTGAGTATCTCTGCCGGGGGTCCCGCAAGCGGATGATGTGTGGGGCACGTCCTCCGCATATAGCGGGAGTCAATGAGGAAGTGCCCCACACGTCATCTGCAGCGAAGGGGTTAAGGATTTTGTATTTATATATTGTGCAAACAATCATTGTTTTTTCTTTAATTCTTGTTGTCACGGAAGGGACATAGGGGCTCGGCGCAGCGAGACCCAGGACTCAAACCCAAGACATTTTTAAAAGGACCTTGTTTTCCTTTGAACGTTTGCAGTGTGCGTTTCAATGTATGAACAGTTTATTTTCCTTGCTAGATGTGGTTTTACTTGATGTGCTGTATTAAGATGTACCCTGTGTGATTTTAAATATACTTTACATCGTTTGGTTTTAGTTTAATTTAGTTTAGTGAAATGACATAGCTTTGGTTTTAAAACATGCTTATATTCCTGTAGGTAAATGTGTTTTTCTGTAGCCAGTAAACAAGTTTTGCTGCTGTGTAATTTATGCGTCAGGGATTTTCCCCATTATCTAGGTACATGTTTAATTTAAGGGATCTCTGATAGTGTGTGTTTAATCTGATGTGCTGGAACAATGGATGTACAAATGTTGTGTGCGCTGAAGGCTAAGAGAATGTGAAGAATGTTGATTGTTAATAACTGACATAATCTAATTAGATGGGTGTGCTAGTAATTAGTATGGGTATGCAAATTGTGACTGTTATACTTCAGCATAAATAGTGGCGTTGGTCATTAAAAGAGTCAGTTCATCTGAGTGTTTGAAACATACAGCTCTGCCTGGTGTTTTCATTTCACGTCGGCTACATATCACCACCACCCAGGAACGGGTCACTCTAACTCCGCAGCAGAACATCGATTCGCCGCGCCGTTGCGCCACCTTGAATCGGTATCTTGGGATACCGCAACCACCCCGAATCGGGTCCTCGGCTGAGCGCCGTGCCTGCATCTGCAAGGAGACTCTACCGAACCGCGGTTCGCCACGCAGACCGTCTCCAGCCCTTCAATGGTCAGTAGATCCGCTGCTCGAGACGCCGAGTGCCGTGCCACTCGGTAGTCGGGCGGATTTCCACCGTGGTTGCCCCATCTACTCTACAGATCTCCACCGCCACGTAGTCCTCTACCCAAGCCGCTCGAGACGCCGGGTGCCGTGCCACTCGGTAGTCGGGCTTGGCAACACCAACGAGGGGGTCAGATAGAGCAGGACCGCAGACGGATACGCCCATTCCCCCACACTGGTGGCAGCAGTGGGATAGCTCTCTGCAACCCCCAAGAAGACCCATACCATGGCCGGGTACAGCGTTTACCAGCGGGACGTCCTGCGGGACATGTTGGAGAATCGGGGAGGGACCCCCGGCAACAAAAAGAAGAAAACCTTAGTGAAGGAGCTGACCTGGATGGACCAGCAAAGAGTGCGGGCCCCAACCCTGGCCCAGGACCCTAACGAGCGCCTCCGGCAGAGCACTCGGTCATGGATCATGGGATGCGGCCTCACCCCCTCCGAGGACATGGTGAGCCGGGTAATGGTGGACCTCCAAGCGCACGAGTTGCGGATGGCGGCGCTCTGTATGAGGAGTGGGGAACTTTCTGACCCTGTCCCTAAACCCGTAGAACCCTGGGTCGAGGTTTACAGCTCGACTGGAGCTTCACCCCAGGAATCTGCACCCCCCAGTGATGCCCCTTTCGGGACTTACAGCTCGCCTGGAGTCTGTATTGGGGAAATCGCACATCCCAGCGACCCTTGGGTGGAGGCTTACAGCTCGCCTGGAGCTGCATCCGAGGACGCCACATCCCCCAGCGAGTGGCAGTGCCACTGTCTCAGCACTCTCGCGGACTCGAGGGCGGAATTCCCGAGAAGGCTGCAGGAGGGCCTGGTCCGGTACCACGGTCCACAGTGGAGCCCACTGGGTATGAGTGGCGGACGAGATCCGCCAAGAACTTTGGTACGAGGCCCTGTACCATGAAAGGGACTACCATGACGTCCATGTTCCCTCTGACGCTGTCATCCACCAGGTGCAGTATAACGCTCGAGCAGCGTTCCTGCAAGATCGGCCCCCGGAGGAGTGGGAAGCAGAGCTCCAATACCTGGTGCAACAGGAGATTGCACTGGACGCCGCGTACCGCACGCTCCGGTGGCTGACCGGCCCCCTGCTACCCCGCACCATTGACGGCGCCTCCACCGCAGGCTCCCACTACGACGGCACAGGGCTGCTCTACGAGAGCATGTGCAAGGACCCTGAGTTCGGCGAAGGGACAGAAGAGCGGTCGGAGGAGATTCTGGAGCGACGGGAAAAAGAGCTCCCGTACGAGAGCAGGGACTCTGAGCTGGAGGAACTGGAGTTCCTAGCAGAGCGGGAATGGGAGCTCGAGAAGGCCTACAGGAGACTGTTGGACAGCGTTCCGCAGTCGGGTCTAAGTTCCCTGTACTGGGACTGTCCGGCCGAAGGCACCGACAGTCCAAGGGACCTTGAAGCATGGGAGGCCGAGATGTTCCCAGGGGTCCCCGTTGGGGCCCCAGCAGAAGAAGATACCCCCTTAAACCCGCAGGAAGACAAGGTGTCCGTGCCCGCGGGCTCAGCGGAAGAGCTGGCAACGGGGCAGAGCGCCGCTGGCCTCTGCCCACCCTCAGCAGCAGAGAAAGTTATCCTCCACCCAGCAGAAGAGCTGGCCACGGGGCAGAGCGCCGCTGGCCTCTGCCCACTTCCCACAGTCTGCCAGGAGGAGCAGACAGATGGTTCCCCCGGGCTGGGTTGTTCGCAGCCATTGACCGCCCTGGGGATAGAAGAAACCACCCTCCCGCAAGGAGGCCCCCACCCAGCCGAAGAGCTGGCCACAGGGCAGAGTGCCGCTGGCCTCTGCCCACCTTTTCCCAGCTGTCCCGAGGGGCAGGAGGGGGATACCCTGGAGCTGTTTTTCCCACAGCCGCTTGCTTCGTCCGACCCCCTGATTGTTATTTCTGCACCCACCCCCCCAGCAGAAGAGTTGGCAACGGGGCAGAGGGCCGCTGGCCTCTGCCCATTTCCTACTATCCGCCCCAAGGAGCAGAAGGGGGATACCCTCGGGCTACCTATCCCGCAGCCACGGATCTCACCTGAGATGGAGGACGTCCTTCTCCTGCCGGGTGAGTCTTCTCCAGCATTCACCACCCCAGCCGACGCACTGGTGGCGGAGCAGAGCCGGTTGCCAACCTGCCCCTCCTTGCAACCCTTTGGCCCGGAGGCCCTCGGCCGCCACCGGCTTTATCAACGGCTGACCAAGGCACTTGGGGCACCTGCCTTTAGCCCCCTTTTTCCCCGAGTACCCGAGACCACTGGAGATGGCACAGGTGGTACCTCTCCCCAACCACGGGACACTTATTCCGGAGGGGGTACCCCGAAGGACTTACAACCTGCCAGGCACGGCCGCGAGCACCACTGGAGAAGCCTGGCGGCTCGCCTCTTGCCCACGGACTATGGGCCGCAGAGACTGCACCGACTCCCCCTATACGACCCGTGTGGGTCCAACCGGGCTCGTCGGACTTTGGAAAGGGGGAGGAGTGTCACGGAAGGGACATAGGGGCTCGGCGCAGCGAGACCCAGGACTCAAACCCAAGACATTTTTAAAAGGACCTTGTTTTCCTTTGAACGTTTGCAGTGTGCGTTTCAATGTATGAACAGTTTATTTTCCTTGCTAGATGTGGTTTTACTTGATGTGCTGTATTAATATGTACCCTGTGTGATTTTAAATATACTTTACATCGTTTGGTTTTAGTTTAATTTAGTTTAGTGAAATGACATAGCTTTGGTTTTAAAGCATGCTTATATTCCTGTAGGTAAATGTGTTTTTCTGTAGCCAGTAAACAAGTTTTGCTGCTGTGTAATTTATGCGTCAGGGATTTTCCCCATTATCTAGGTACATGTTTAATTTAAGGGATCTCTGATAGTGTGTGTTTAATCTGATGTGCTGGAACAATGGATGTACAAATGTTGTGTGCGCTGAAGGCTAAGAGAATGTGAAGAATGTTGATTGTAAATAACTGACATAATCTAATTAGATGGGTGTGCTAGTAATTAGTATGGGTATGCAAATTGTGACTGTTATACTTCAGCATAAATAGTGGCGTTTTTCATTAAAAGAGTCAGTTCATCTGAGTGTTTGAAACATACAGCTCTGCCTGGTGTTTTCATTTCACGTCGGCTACATATCACCACCACCCAGGAACGGGTCACTCTAACTCCGCAGCAGAACATCGATTCGCCGCGCCGTTGCGCCACCTTGAATCGGTATCTTGGGATACCGCAACCACCCCGAATCGGGTCCTCGGCTGAGCGCCGTGCCTGCATCTGCAAGGAGACTCTACCGAACCGCGGTTCGCCACGCAGACCGTCTCCAGCCCTTCAATGGTCAGTAGATCCGCTGCTCGAGACGCCGAGTGCCGTGCCACTCGGTAGTCGGGCGGATTTCCACCGTGGTTGCCCCATCTACTCTACAGATCTCCACCGCCACGTAGTCCTCTACCCAAGCCGCTCGAGACGCCGGGTGCCGTGCCACTCGGTAGTCGGGCTTGGCAACACCAACGAGGGGTTCAGATAGAGCAGGACCGCAGGTGGATACGCCCATTCTGTCATACTTGTATACTTGTGCGGGTCACAATACTTCACTTCATTGTTTCTACTGCAAAAATTTAGTTTTCTTTCCCTCCCTTTTTTTTTTTTGGCACCTATCCAGTGTATCTAATGTAATTCATTAAAAGGTAAAATATTGTTTATATGGGATATGCAAATCACAACTGTGAACAACAAGGAGCCTAGACCCCTCTGCTTTTTGAAGCTTAATGTATCAAAAGTAGAAACAAATGTCCATAAATTCTTCTAACTCCAAATGTGTGCATGGGAGGTGTTTAGGCTAATGTCAGACTAACCCAGTCTGAGTGCACTCTGCCTGTGTGCATAATGGATGGACGTACTGACGGAAGATACTGTAGACACCACATGGTCCTTTTTTTTGCTGGATGTAGAAAAAAAAGGAAATATGGGAATCAAAATTAATTAAAATTAAAGGACAGGTACAGTCAGCCAGACCGAAAACAAACTTCTGAACATCAACGTGATGGATGTTGCAAATGCGCTGCGTCTGATGTCGCTCCATCACGCACAGAGGCCACTACGCGGATGTGGCGCACTCTGTGTGTCCATCATAGCGTTTTTACATCTTTGCCTAAATTACATCCTTTGCCACCAGAGTGGTGCGTGCACACTTCGGTGCGCATGTACTTTGTGTGTTGGTCTCTATTGATCATGATTGTATGCTACAACGGACGTTAAACTGTGTGGCAAAACGGACGTGATGACTGCGTTCATCTGACGCTAGCCTAACGCACACAGGCCCCTACGAGGACGTGGCACAGTCTGCGCGTCCATCTTAGCGGTTTTACGCCTTTGCCTAAATTGCGTCTGTTGCCATCTACGTGGTGCGTGCACACTTCGGTGCGCAGGTACTTTGTGTGTTGGTCTCTATTGACTATACTATGCTACAACGGACGTTAAACTGTGCGGCAACACGGACGTGATGACTGCGTTCATCTGACGCTAGCCTTAAAGAACATCCGATTTGGCTCGGCTTATATATATACAGTTGTGTTCAAAATTATTCTACCCCAATGCTGTAAAGGGTTTTAGGGAATTTAGTGTACATTTGTAATTGTATTCAGAATGAAATCCTACAAGGACTTTTTAAAGAACCATATGCAACTAAAATGACATCAATTGGTTTTGAAATACAGTAGTAAATGTTTATTTTGTGAATTCTTCATTGACACAATTATTCAACCCCTTAAAGACTACCACTCTGAAGAACAGAGGTTTATTCAAGTGTTTTCAATCAGGTATTGAAAACACCTGTGGATGTCACGTAGCAGCAATAAAGCATAATAAGCACCAATTAGGCAGCTTTAACATGACTGTGATACTCAGCTCCTTCTAGACATTTACTGGTGTGGTTACAAACATGGTGAAGTCAAGAGAATGGTCCAGGAAGACAAGAGAAGAGGTGATTACTCTTCACAGGAAGGGCAATGGCTATAAGTAGATTGCAAAGATGTTAAACATACCAAGAGAGACCATAGGAAGCATCATTTGCAAATTCAAGGCAAAGGGCACTGTTGAAACGCTACCTGGTCATGGCAGAAAGAAGATGCTGACTTTGACTGCTGTTCGCTACCTGAAGCGTAGAGTGGAGAAAAGTCCCTGTGTGACTGCTGAGGAACTGAGAAACGATTTGTCAGATGTGGGTACTGAAGTTTCAGCTCAGACAATACGGCGCACACTGCGTAATGAAGGCCTCCATGCCAGAACTCCCAGGCGCACCCCCTTGCTGTCTCCAAAGAATAAGAAGAGTCGACTGCAGTATGCCAAAAGTCATGTGGACAAACCACAGAAGTTTTTGGATAGTGTTCTGTGGACTGATGAAACAAAATTAGAACTGTTTGGGCCCATGGATCAACGCTATGTTTGGAGGAGGAGAACAAGGCCTATGAAGAAAAGAACACCTTGCCTACTGTGAAGCATGGCGGGGGGTCAATCACGCTTTGGGGCTGTTTTGCTTCTGCAGGTACAGGGAAGCTTCAGCGTGTGCAAGGTACCATGAATTCTCTGCAGTACCAGGAGATATTGGATGACAATGTGATGCAGTCCATCACAAACCTGAGGCTTGGGAGACGTTGGACCTTTCAACAGGACAATGATCCCAAGCATACCTCCAAGTCCACTAGAGCATGGTTGCAGATTAAAGGCTGGAACATTTTGGAGTGGCCATCGCAGTCACCTGACTTAAATCCGATTGAGAACCTCTGGTGGGACTTAAAGAAAGCAGTTTCAGTGCGCAAGCCTAAGAATGTGACTGAACTGGAGGCTTTTGCCCATGACGAATGGGTGAAGATACCCGTAGATCGCTGCAAGACACTTGTGTCAAGCTATGCTTCACGTTTAAAAGCTGTTATAACTGTAAAAGGATGTTGTACTAAGTACTAAGATTGAATGTCACTTGGGGGTTGAATAAAACTGATAATGATGTGAGCACAGAAAAGACATTTGTGGTTATTTCATTATAAATGTTATGTTATATTTGTCTGACCTACACGTGCCTCTTTGATTTAATTGTAAGCAAGATGACTGAATGATCAAAATCAATGTCAAACTGGCCAAAACACTCAATTTCAGTGGGGGTTGAATAATTTTGAACACAACTGTATATACACTATATTGCCAAAAGTATTCGCTCACCCATCCAAATAATCAGAATCAGGTGTTCCAATCACTTCCATGGCCACAGGTGTATAAAATCAAGCACCTAGGCATGCAGACTGTTCTTACAAACATTTGTGAAAGAATGGGTCGCTCTCAGGAGCTCAGTGAATTCCAGCGTGGAACTGTGATAGGATGCCACCTGTGCAACAAATCCAGTCGTGAAATTTCCTCGCTCCTAAATATTCCACAGTCAGCTGTCAGCCGTATTATAAGAACGTGGACGAGTTTGGGAACGACAGCAACTCAGCCACGAAGTGGTAGGCCACGTAAACTGACGGAGCGGGGTCAGCGGATGCTGAGGCGCATAGTGCGAAGAGGTCACCAACTTTCTGCAGAGTCAATCGCTACAGACCTCCAAACGTCATGTGGCCTTCAGATTAGCTCAAGAACAGTGCGCAGAGAGCTTCATGGAATGGGTTTCCATGGTTGAGCAGCTGCATCCAAGCTATACATCACCAAGTACAATGCAAAGCGTCGGATGCAGAGGTGTAAAGCATGCCGCCACTGGACTCTAGAGCAATGGAGACGCGTTTTTTGGAGTGACGAGTCACACTTCTCCATCTGGCAATCTGATGGATGAGTCTGGGTTTGGTGGTTGCCAGGAGAACGGTACTTGTCTGACTGCATTGTGCCAAGTGTAAAGTTTGGTGGAGGGGGGGATTATGGTGTGGGGTTGTTTTTCAGGAGCTGGGCTTGGCCCCTTAGTTCCAGTGAAAGGAACTCTGAATGCTTCAGCATACCAAGACATTTTGGACAATTCCATGCTCCCAACTTTGTGGGAACAGTTTGGAGCTGGCCCCTTTCTCTTCCAACATGACTGTGCACCAGTGCACAAAGCAAGGTCCATAAAGACATGGATGACAGAGTCTGGTGTGGATGAACTTGACTTGCACAGAGTCCTCCTGACCTTAACCCGATAGAACACCTTTGGGATGAATTAGAGCAGAGACTGAGAGCCAGGCCTTCTCGTCCAACATCAGTGTGTGACCTCACAAATGCGCTTCTGGAAGAATGGTCAAAAATTCCCGTAAACACACTCCTAGACCTTGTGGACAGCCTTCCCAGAAGAGTTGAAGCTATTATAGCTGCAAGGGGTGGACCGACGTCATATTGAACCCTATGGATTAGGAATGAGATGTCACTTAAATTCATATACGAGTCAAGGCAGGTGAGCGAATACTTTGGCAATAGTATAGTGTGTGTGTATATATATATATATATATATTTATTTATTTATATAGTTTGGTCCATATATATTTGAACACAGGCACAATTGTCATACTTTTGGCTCTGTGTGCCACCAGAATAAAATTAAAACAACAGAATCTAAATGAATTTGAAGTGCAGACTTTCAGCTTTAAATCAAGGGGTTGAACATAAATATCAATTACAAATTTTAGGATCTGCAACCATTTTTATACAAAGTCCCCCCCCCATTTTGAGGCGCTCAAATGTAATGGGACAAATTCATATAATCATAAATTAGATTTTTGTGTTTAATATTTTGTTGAGAATCCTTTACTGGCAATCACTGCCTAAAGTCTGGATCCCATGGAAATTACCGAAGACTTGGTTTCCTCCTTTCTGATGCTTTCCCAGGCTTTAACTGCAGCTGTCTTCAGTTGTTCTTTGTTTGTTGGTCTATCTGCCTTTTAGTTTTGCTTTCAGCAAGTGAAATGTTGCTGAATTGGTTTGAGATCAGGTGATTGACTCTGCCAATGCAGAATATTCCACTTCTTTTCCTTCAAAAACTCTTGAGTTGCTTTCGCAGTGTGTTTTGGAACATTGTCCATCTGTACTTTGAATCGCTGTCCAATCAACTTTGCTACATTTGGCTGAATCTGTGCTGACAGTATATTTCTAAAGACTTGAATTCATCCGGCTGTGTCTGTCTTCTATCACATCATCAATAAACTCCAATGACCCTGTGCCACAGGAAGCCGATCATGTCCATGCCATCACACTGCCTCCACCTGTTTTACAGGTGATGTTGTGTGCTTTGGATCATGAGCTATTCCAAGCCTTCTCCACACTACTTGGATATAGTAGTATTTTTTTTTCTTTTTAGAAAATATTTTACCAGGAAGGATACATTGAGATTTCTCTCGTTTTCAAGTATGTCCTGGGTGGCGCGTATGTACCGTTAGGTGTCTTGCCAAAGACACTTACTGGAGAGGTGCTCTTGCCGGGAGCGCCACTGCGAGCGCCACTCAGTCCATAGGACTCCATTGAGCCAGACGCCTGCGGTTACATGACCTGCCGGATCTAGCCTCGCAAGATCCGGCCGGTCGGCGTAGTGATACGCAGGGGGAGACTGGGGAACTTTTTCCCCCGGTCTCTCCCTGCTCCCGCCGAACGGGGGAAGCAGTTGGAGCCGCAGTCCTCGCCACGGGACAGGAGGTGAGTATCTCATTGGTTTTTTTATTTTTATGGATGGTATTAACGGATTCTGCAGAAGCGGAATCCGTTAACACCAAGTCCTGGATGTGGTTAACTTTTCGCTAACCACAGCCGGACATTAATCAGCGCTAGGACTTTGTAATTCTAACGCTGATTAATACTTTGCACACCCCATGTTAAGCATAGGGAGCGCAAAGTACAGTAACCTCGTGCTGAAAAGCGCAAGATACTAAACGCAAACGGGTTACTTAATCCATTAGCGTTTGGATTGTAATATATGGTAGACACCGCAGCTAACGTTAATGCTCACGCAGGTGAGCGTTAATGTTAGCACTAGGATTGTAATGTAGCCCTGAGATTTGTAAATTATCTGTTAAATAAATTCAGGCTGGGACTGGTACAAAGCCACTGCCACAGAGGCCTCCTGGGAGTGGCAGATGGACTACTGTAGGATCTGGTAGACTTAGGGCACTATTACATTCTTAACGCAAACGTTAACGCTCACTTGCGTGAGCATTAACGTTTGCTGCGGTATTTACCGCAGTTTACAATCCAAATGCAAACGGGTTAAAAAAACCCATTCGCGTTTGGTACCTTGCGCTCCTGTGTTCGAGGTTACTGTACTTTGTGCTCCCTATGTTTAACATGGGGAGCGCAAAGTGTTAATCAGCGCTGGTATTACAATGTCCCAGCGCTGATTAACGCCTGGCTCTGGTCAGCGCAAAGTTAACCAGAGCCAGTACTTGGTGTTAACGGATTCTGCAGAAGTGGAATCCGTTAACACCAGCCGTAAAAAAACAAATAAGCAACACATACTCACCCTCTGTCCCAGGGCGAGGACCGTGGCTCCGATCGCCTCCTCCAGTCTGTGACGGGACGGCCGCCACTACGCTGTAGCGCAGTACAACAGTTCAAGTGTTTATTTATTTGTGTGTTATAAAAATAAGGGCTAACGAACTTTTAATAAGTACCCCAATGTGATTTCTCCTGTTGTTCCCCTGTTCCCCGCTCATTCAGAGCCATGGAAAGTTCACCAAACGAGCTGGCGCCGAGCCCCAAGATAAGGGCTGCGCACAGCAGGGGGGGCCCCACGTTAACAAAGATAAATTGGGCAATGGCTCAAGGCAGTGCCAGAAATCACCTCGGGAGGGCTGAGGGTGGGCCAGGGGATAACAATGCCTTTTTCCCTCATAAATACACCTGTGGTCCCCATAAAAATAAATCACTCTTGTTTGAACCTTTACTCCTGCCTTGGCTAGTAATTGGGGATAACAGGGCTTTGGGAACCGGGATGCTTCAAGGACCTCTCTACAGCGCTGCAACCTCGGGGTATCCTACGAGCACCAGCGGCACCTCGCTACCACACTACCGACCTCCAGGTGTACTCGGCACTGATGGTGGATCTACTCACCCCGAGTAGCGGGATCCGTCACATTGGGTGGCAGCCTGGTGGGATCGGCTGAGACCAGACAAGCAGGGGGAATTACAGCCGCTGGCTTGACCCTGGTCTCAGCCACCGCAACACGCCGAGCATCCGGAGCGGCCACCATCCAGGAGGAGATTCTGAGACCAGCCCAGCAGGGGCAAAAACAGTCGCTGGCTTGACCCCGGTCTCAGACACCCCTGGGTCCGAGAGGCGGATACACCAAGTAACGCCCGTAACCCCGTATGGCCCAGCACTACGAGGGTCTGAAGCGCACAGTCCTTAAAGAATTGCTGAAAGCCAGAGGCAAGATCCCCGGGGGCAAAGCGACGGCGATCATCATCAGCGAATTGATGGAGGACGACCATGCTTGTATGGCTCCCTCCGAGGGCTCTGAGACCTCAGAATGGCGGCGAGAGGTACAGTGGTGGATGACCCTGTACGGAACAGACCCCTCCGCCGACATCATCGGCAGGGTCTTGGCAGATACGGACAGACTCTGCAAAGCAGAAATGCAGAAACGGTCCGGTGGGTCTCTGACTCCCCAGGGCAGCACCGGACCCCCCCAAGCAAAAGATTCCCTTTGCCGCCTTCAAACTCTTCCCAGAGGGAAGCGAAGATATTGACGGCTTCCTGCAAGATTTTGAAAGACAATGTGCCCTGCAAGATGTAGGCGGCCCGAGATTGGGTACCTCTACTGGTGAGTAAGTTGATGGGCAGAGCGGCTGAAGCCTACCGGGCTGTGGCGGATGAGGACTGCGTGGTGTACGAGCGAGTCAAGGAACACCTGCTGGCCCGCTATGCGCTCACCCCCGAGGCGTATCGAGTCCGGTTCCAAGCTCTAAAGAAAGGGACCCATGACTCCTACGCAGAATGGGGCTACCGCATGCAAAAGGCCGTCCGCAGCTGGATCCAGGGATGCCAAGCCACCCACCCGGACCAGATCATCCAACTGCTCTTGCTTGAGCAGTTCTATAACTATTCACCTCCAGAGGTCTGGGATTGGGTGCAAGACCGACGTCCCATTACCCTGCCTGAAGCTACTCACCTCGCTGATGAATACCAGGACGCCAGGCGAGTACCTCCTCCTGACATCCAGCCCCCACACCCCGGTTCCTCGGGCCAGTCCCCGGTGCTATGGGTGCAACCAAATCGCACATATCCGGGACCGCTGTTCACTGACTACCAACCGTCCTGCCCCGCATTGCCCAGGACACCCTCCGGGCAGAGCTACGGCATATTGTTGCCAACATGAGCCGGAGCCAGAACCCACAGCGATTTCGGACGAAGACTGGGGCATCCTACATGAAGCAGACCCGATTCAAGCAGCTGCCCAAGATAACCGGCAGCACCATCGCCAAAAGGTCCGGGTGAATGGACGGAGTGCCAATGGCCTGCGGGATACCGGCGCAACCCTTACCCTGGCACAGCCCCACCTTATTACCCCGGCTGCTTCCACAGGCTACTCTGTGGCCGTCCGAGTCGCCGGTGGCCATGTTTACCGGATCCCTACGGCCCGCGTCCATCTCGATTGGGGCACGGATGCCCGGGACATGGAAGTAGGGATCATGAAAGACCTACCAACCAAAGTACTACTCGGCAACGACCTTGGTCTGCTGACCTCTACTTTTGAGGACACCCACCCTGGCGGGGTATGCCCCGTCACCACCCGTCATCAAGCAAGGAAGGCTCCGCACACAGACTCCGAGGGGACCCCGGTAAGTGAGACCAGCCCAACCCTTGGCCCCGACAATACCCCCTCCCTGACCTGGGATTCCCCGACGGACTTTGACCAAGCCACCAGGGAAGATGTTACCCTTGCCCCTTACCGACAACAGGCTGGGTGGGAGCCGGGAGGGGTAGGGGAAGTGAGATTTGCCTGGGACCAGGGGAAGTTGTATAGGACCTCCGGGGGAGCGAGGAGGGGAGTGGACCAGGTACCCCATAGGCAACTGGTAGTGCCGGGGAAATAGCGGCACGATCTGTTGAAGATTGGGCATGATATTCCCCTTGCAGGCCATCCGGGGCACAGGCGGACGCTGCGCCACCTGACTCAGAGCTTCTTCTGGCTCGGGTTATCTGGGGATGTTAGGGACTATTGCCGGACCTGTGAGGTATGCCAGCGGATAGGGAAGAGGGGGGAAACCCGGAAAGCAACCCTGAGACCCCTACCCATAGTGGGAGAAACCTTTAGACGGGTGGCAGTGGATCTGATAGGACCCCTTGCGGTGCCTAGTACTACGGGCAAGAAGTATATCTTGACCGTAGTAGACTACGCCACCAGGTACCCCGAGGCCGTGGCCCTCCGAGATATCCACTCAGAGACCCTTGCTGGAGTTCTGCTACAGATATTCTCCAGGGTTGGATTTCCCCTGGAAATCTTGTCTGACCAGGGCACGCAATTTACGGTTGAGGTGACCCAGCAGCTCTGGAGACTGTGCGGGATTAAACCCCTGTACAGTTCCCCTTACCACCCGCAAACCAACGGGCTCTGCGAGCGGTTTAACGGGACCCTCAAGCAACTCCTTCGCACCTATGACGGAATGGGATGTTGTCCGCCTGCGGGTGTGCTCCTATCTGCTTCCCCCTAGTGCGCTTACCGCCGGCCCGACTACCGAGTGACACGGCACCCGGCGTCTCGAGCGGCCTGGAGTGACCCTGGGAAAGGGTTGGCGGGCGTTGGAAGGGACCCCTGGGTGAGACCAGCCCGACCACTGAGCGACACGGCACTCAGCGTCCCGAGCAGCTGGTCTACTGACCTTGGTTGGCGGATGTGTCGTCTGCGGAACGGCCGGTCGGATCGGAATTCCCCTCGGGAGCTGGTCGGATCTTATAGTTGGGACGTCCGCGCGTCTTTTCGGATCTACCGGCGATCGGATGGCGCCCGCTATACCGATGCGCGGGAAATGCGCGGCAGATGCGCCGCGGCCGTCGAATCGGATCTCACAGCGGTCGATGCCCGCACGCTGCACCTCTGTCCTGATGCGAGATGCAGGCACAGGGTGGTCGATTCGGATCTGGCTACCGTGCTCTGTAGACCGCGCTGGATCACAGGAATACGTTCACCAAATAAAGAACACCAGGCGTGGCTGAATGAACTAGATGAACTAACTTTATGGTTTACAACAGAGTCAGGTACAACTTCACATACACAGATTGCCAACTCCCCCACCCACACAACCAGCACTGATTGGCTCCTCTCCCAGCCCCCCCTGTTCCCTCCCAGGTCCCTTCCAGCCTTCCCATTGTCCAGGGATTAGGCAAATGAGGTCTGGGAACAGCCTCCAAGCAGCTGGCTTGATGTATCCTCCATCTTGGGGCCAGGAGATCCTTTGTCTGGTGTAACCATGCTGGAATGGGCAAAATGGCGACGGGGAAAAACACATACAAACGTTTTCTTACACCTAATACAGTTACAATCACACAAGGTACATCTTAATACAGCACATCAGTAAAACCACATCTAATAAAACATACTTAGGTGCGGTGGCACGCACCCGGTTTACTAAGTGTCCATGGCCCCCACTGTCACTGTGCACCGCCCCCGGCTGAGGGTGCTGGGCCATTCCGTGACACTCCTCCCCCTCCCACAGTTCGACGCACCTGGTCTGACCCCACCGGGTCATACCGGGGAAGTCGGTGCTCCCAGGCCCGTAGTCGGTCTGGGGAGGCCTGGCCACCAGGCTTCTCCATTTGGCCTTGCGGCCGTGCCAGCTTGGTCGGGGCCCCGCGTCCTTAGGGTTACCCCGGCTGGGCGAAAGGACATAAGTCTGGGGAGGAGTACCTCCGGGGTCCCCTCCGGGAAAACGGGCGCTAAACGCACCCACCCCAGGTCGATGAAAAGCCCAGTGGCTGTGCGGGGCCTCCAGGCCAAAGAGTTGAGGAGATGGGCAGAGGCCAGCAGCGCTCTGCCCCGTAGTCAGCTCTTCCGCTGAGGGGGTAATTGCAACAAAAGGGACAAGGGTGGACACACCCGGCTGCTCTCCCAGGCAGCCGAAGGGTGGGCAGAGGCCAGCGGCGCTCTGCCCCGTTGCCAGCTCTTCTGCTGAAGAGGCAGGTACAAAAACGGCAACCGAGGGGACAAATGGGGTCAAACCCGGCTGTTCTTCCTGGCAGCCAAAGGGTGGAATACATAATTGCAACGGCAGTCGCACGGGGTCATCCCCGCTCTGCCCCTCGAGGCGAATTGGGAGGAATGGGCAGAGGCCAGCGGCGCTCTGCCCCGCCGTCAGCTCTTCCGCTGGGTGGAGATCTCCTTGTGGGAGGATGGTTTCTTCACCCCCGGGCCGATCAATGGCTGCGCACAACCCAGCCCGGGGGAACCATCTGTCTGCTCCTCCTGGCAGACTGTAAGCAGTGGGCAGAGACCAGCGGCACTCTGCCCCGTAGCCAGCTCTTCTGCTGGGGGGAGATCTCCTTGCGGGAGGACGGTTACTTCACCCCCCGGGGCAAACAAGGGTTGCGCACAACCCATCCCGGGGGAACCATCCGTCTGCTCCACCTGGCAGACTGTCAGCAGGGGCAGAGGCCAGCGACGCTCTGCCCCGTGGCCAGCTCTTCCGCTGGTTGGCAATCTCCTTGTGGCGGGATGGTCTCTTCACCCCCCGGGGCAATCAGTGGTTGCGCGCAACCCATCCCGGGGGAACCATCCGTCTGCTCCTCCTGGCAGACGTTGAGTAGTGGGCAGAGGCCAGCGGCACTCTGCCCCGTAGCCAGCTCTTCCGCTGGGTGGAGATCTCCTTGGGGAAGGATGGTCTCTTCACCCCCCGGGGCAAACAATGGTTGCGCACAACCCATCCCGGGGGGACCATCCGTCTCCTCCCCCGCTGGACCCGTGGCCTCGGCCACCCTGTCCTCTTGCGGGGTGCAGGGGGTAACTTCCTCAGTCGACCCCCCACGGGCACCCATGGGTCCGCCTCGGCCTCCCATAGGTCCCAAACCTGGGGACTGTCGACTTCCTCCGCCGACCCGTCCCACCACGGGGAGCTCAGGCTCGACTGCGGAACGCCGTCCAACAGTCTCCGATAAGCCACCTCGAGCTCCCACTCTCGCTCGGCTAGGGACTCCAGCTCCTCAAACACCGAGTCCCTGCTGTCTGACGGGATCTCCAGTTCCCGTCGCTCCAGGATGTCTTCCATCCGCTCCTCGGTCTCCTCTCCAAACTCGGGGTCGGCGGCCATGCCCTCGTAGAGCAGCCCCGTACCCCGTAGCGAGGCCCTGCAGTGGAACTGCCTTCACTAGGGCGCACGGTCGGGGAGGCGGTTAGCCACCGGAGGGCGCGGTACTCGGCGTCCAGTGCGATCTCCTGCTGCACCAGACTCCGGAGCTCGTCCTCCCACTCCTCTGGGGCCGCCCCTGCAGGAACGCTGCTCGCACATCGTACTGCACTCGATGGACGACAGCGTCGGAGGGAATGTACACACCATGGCAGTCCCGCTCATGGTCCAGGGCCTCGTACCACAGCTCCTCTGTGGACCTCTGGTCCTGCTCCAGGCCCTCCTGCAGCTCTCTTGCCAACACGACCTTCATGTCGGCGTAGGTGCCAGCGCAGGAGCACCGCTCCTCAACGGAGAATGGGGCGTCCTCAGATGCAGCTCCAGGCGGGCTGTGAGTCTTCATCCGAGGGTCGCGGGGATAAGTGACGTCCTCAGTACAGGCTCCAGGCAAGCTGAGAGTCCCGCAAGCATAGTCACTGGGGTTTGCAGATTCCCCAGGTGGAGCTCCAGTCGCGCTGTGAGCCTCGACCCAGGGTTCCACAGGGAAGGGTTCGGGGTCAACATAATCAGTCTCTGCTCCGCGGAGCTCTGCCAACCGCAGCTCGTGCTGGCGTTCCTTCTCCTGCTCAACTTCCCGGTAGAACTCCCGAATCACTTGATATCTGGCCCCCTCCGCCGGGGCATCACCGAGCAGGGTGATCCGACGCCGCAACTCCCTGAGGCCAGCATCTTCCTCCACCTCTGCGCGGACAGGGCTGGGGACGGGCATCATCGCCTCGTCCTGATCCATCCTGGTCAGTTCCTTGATCAGCGTCTTTCTTTTCTTGTTACCCGGCGTTCCTCCCCGGTTCTCCAACATCCCACGCAGGGTGTCCCTGTTGTAGGGGTTGTACACCGCCATGGCGTACGTCTCCTAGGGGTCTGCAGAGAGCGATCCCACCGCTGCCACCAGTATGACGGAATGGGATGTTGTCCGCCTGCGGGTGTGCTCCTATCTGCTTCCCCCTAGTGCGCTTACCGCCGGCCCGACTACCGAGTGACACGGCACCCGGCGTCTCGAGCGGCCTGGAGTGACCCTGGGAAAGGGTTGGCGGGCGTTGGAAGGGACCCCTGGGTGAGACCAGCCCGACCACTGAGCGACACGGCACTCAGCGTCCCGAGCAGCTGGTCTACTGACCTTGGTTGGCGGATGTGTCGTCTGCGGAACGGCCGGTCGGATCGGAATTCCCCTCGGGAGCTGGTCGGATCTTATAGTTGGGACGTCCGCGCGTCTTTTCGGATCTACCGGCGATCGGATGGCGCCCGCTATATACCGATGCGCGGGAAATGCGCGGCAGATGCGCCGCGGCCGTCGAATCGGATCTCACAGCGGTCGATGCCCGCACGCTGCACCTCTGTCCTGATGCGAGATGCAGGCACAGGGTGGTCGATTCGGATCTGGCTACCGTGCTCTGTAGACCGCGCTGGATCACAGGAATACGTTCACCAAATAAAGAACACCAGGCGTGGCTGAATGAACTAGATGAACTAACTTTATGGGTTTACAACAGAGTCAGGTAACAACTTCACATACACAGATTGCCAACTCCCCCACCCACACAACCAGCACTGATTGGCTCCTCTCCCAGCCCCCCCTGTTCCCTCCCAGGTCCCTTCCAGCCTTCCCATTGTCCAGGGATTAGGCAAATGAGGTCTGGGAACAGCCTCCAAGCAGCTGGCTTGATGTATCCTCCATCTTGGGGCCAGGAGATCCTTTGTCTGGTGTAACCATGCTGGAATGGGCAAAATGGCGACGGGGAAAAACACATACAAACGTTTTCTTACACCTAATACAGTTACAATCACACAAGGTACATCTTAATACAGCACATCAGTAAAACCACATCTAATAAAACATACTTAGGTGCGGTGGCACGCACCCGGTTTACTAAGTGTCCATGGCCCCCACTGTCACTGTGCACCGCCCCCGGCTGAGGGTGCTGGGCCATTCCGTGACAGCACCTTTACCATGTCCCATAAGGACTGGGAATGCCATTTGCCCCATCTGTTGTTCACGTACAGGGAGGTACCCCAGGAAGCCACTGGCTTCTCTCCCTTTGAGCTGTTGTATGGCCGGAGAGTCTGAGGCCCCTTGGACTTGCTCCGGGAGCACTGGGAAGGTGCTCTGGCCGAGGAGGGGACCTCGGCCATAGATTATGTGCTTGAGTTTAGGGACCGGCTGCAGGAATTGACCGCCCTGGTACGGGACAATCTCCAAGCGGCCCAAACCAAGCAGAAGAGGTGGTATGACCGGTTGGCTAGGGACCGCACCTTCCAGGTAGGGCAGAAAGTGTTAGCGCTCCAGCCGGTCAAACAAAATAAGTTGCAGGCAGCCTGGGAGGGACTCTACAAAATTATAGAGAAGATCTGTAATACCACCTTCATCGCAGCCAGATGTTCAGATGAAAGGATCCAAAGAACCTTTCATGTAAGAGAAGAGGCAGTAGCCGCCATCTGCGCACCAGACGCGGGGGATCTGGAGGATCTCCCCCTGCCGGTACTGCCTGGGGATCCGAGCGCCCAGGGGATAGCTGATGTCCGCTGGGCGAGGGACTCAGTCCACGCCACAGAGAACAGGCTCAGCAGGTGCTACGGGAGCACTGAGACCTGCTCTCGTCCCGTCCCGGCTACACCTCTGTAGCTCTGCATCGGGTCGACACCCAGAGTCAAACCCCCTTGCGGCAGACAACGTACCGAATCCCCGATGCAGTGAGAGACGGGATGCAGAAGGAGATCCGCGAGATGCTATATCTAGGGGTAATAGAACCATCCAAAAGCCCATGGGCCTCCCCGGTGGTTCTAGTACCCAAGAAGGATGGCACAACCAGGTTCTGTGTAGATTACAGAAGGCTCAATGAGCACACCGTTACCGACACCTACCCCATGCCCCGGGTAGACGAGCTCCTGGACCGCATTGCCCAGGGTCACTTCCTCACCACCATTGACACAGATTCCCCTTGCTGAGGAAGGTGTGCCGAAATCGGCATTCATCACTCCGTTTGGCCTGTACCAATTTCGGGTCATGCCATTCGGGATGAAGAATGCCCCGGCCACGTTCCAATGCAAGGTTGATCGGCTGCTAGAGGGGATGCAGGACTTTACCAGCGCCTACCTAGATGACATAGCCATCTTTAGTAACACCTGGGAGGACCACTTACAGCACGTACGGGCAGTACTGGACCGCCTTGGCACCTCAGGTCTGACAGTCAAACCAGACAAGTGCCACGTTGGCATGTCCGAGGTCCAGTACTTGGGCCACCGGGTGGGCTGCGGAAGGCATTGCCCGGAACCTGCCAAGGTTGAAGCTGTCGCCCAGTGGCCCACACCCCGCACCAAGACCCAGGTGTTAGCATTTCTAGGTACGGCGGGGTACCACCGCCGCTTCGTCCCCAACTACAGCGCCATTGCCAAACCCCTGACTGACTTGACCCGCAAGAACCTTCCCCGATCGGTACTGTGGTCCCCTGAGTGTGAGGAAGCCTTCCAGCAGCTCAAGCGAGCCCTGGTGGAGGCCCCCGTGTTGACCGCTCCTGATTCAACTAAACGTTTCGTCGTCCACACAGACGCTTCTATGTTCGGACTGGCAGCGGTGCTGAGCCAGGTCGGTGAAGATGGGCATGACCACCCGGTTGCCTACATCAGCCGGAAACTTCTACCCAGGGAGATTGCCTATATGGCAATCGAGAAGGAGTGCCTAGCCCTGGTATGGGCACTGAAGAAACTCCAACCCTATTTGTGTTGGCGCTCCTTCACGGTCCTCACAGACCACAACCCCCTGGTATGGCTGAACGGGGTGGCTGGAGACAACGGCAGGCTCCTGCGGTGGAGCCTGGCCCTACAGCCCTTCAACTTTACTATCCAATACCATCCTGTTAAGCAAAATGCCAATGCGGATGGGCTATCCCACCAGACTGAACTTGAGACCTAGGGTGGGGTCCATGGACATCCCCAAGTGGACCCGCAGAGGGTCTCACCGGGTCTGCCAACTGGTAACTTGGGGGAGATATGTGACAGGACAGCCGCCACTACGCTGTAGCGCAGTACAACAGTTCAAGTGTTTATTTATTTGTGTGTTATTAAAAGTTTGTTAGCCCTTATTTTTATAAGTACCCCAATGTGATTTTCTCTGTTGTTCCCCTGTTCCCCGCTCATTCAGAGCCACGGAAAGTTCACCAGACGAGCTGGCGCCGAGCCCCAAGATAAGGGCTGCGCACAGCAGGGGGGGGGCCCAGGTTAACAGAGAGAAATTGGGCAATGGCTCGAGGCAGTGGCATAAATCACCCCGGGAGGGCTGAGGGTGGGCCAGGGGAGAACAACGCCTTTTTCCCTCATAAATACACCTGTGTTCCCCATGCAAAATAAATCACTCTTGTTTGAACCTTTACTCCTGCCTCGGCTAGTAATTGGGGATAACAGGGCTTTGGGAACCGGGATGCTTCAAGGACCTCTCTACAGCGCTGCAACCTCGGGGTATCCTACGAGCACCAGCGGCACCTCGCTACCACACTACCGACCTCCGGATGTACTCGGCACTGACGGCTGATCTACTCACCCCGAGTAGCGGGATCCATCACAATACTCACCCTCTGTCCCGCGGCGAGGACCGTGGCTCTGATTGCCTCCTCCGGTCGGCGGGAGCAGAGAAAGACGAGATCCTGCGAGCATCCAAGATTTTATGCTCGATAACAATGCAGGCAGCATTTTTTGCACCTGCATTGTAATCCAGCGTTAAAATGCGGGCGCAAGGGGGAAAACTGCGGGCACGGTTTTTCCTTCCTTGTGCCCGCTTTTTAATGCTAAGAGCGTAATTAGAGCCCTAAGAGTCTTGGATAGAAGGCATTTCCCACAGTCTGTGGGTCTCCTTAATTTTGAGGCACTTTCAGAGTGTAGTGGTAAGATGGAGGTAGGCTCAGACACCATTAGTTGAGGAGCCACCATCCCCTGTGCCTAAGGTATGCAAGACTGCAACCAAGGACAACAAGGAAAAGGTTGGACTTGATAGAAAGCAATTATTATTGTTGTATACATGTATCTAAAGGTCTGATGTGTCTGGGTATACAACTATATGGAGTCTGATGTCTGGGTATACATGTAACTTTTCTACCCCCCTCCCCCTTTTCTACCTTACTCTCTCTCCCCATTTTCTACCCCCACCTCACTCTTTCCCTGTCCCCCTTTTCTACCTTCCTCTCCCCTTTTCTACCTCCCTCTGTCACCCCCCTTTTCTACCTCTTTCTCTCCCCTTTTCTACCTTCATCTCTATCTCTCCCCTTTTCTACCTCCTCTCTCTCTCTCTCCCCCTTTTCTACCTCCTTCTCTATCCCCTTTTCTACCTCCTTCTCTCTCTCTCTCCCCTTTTCTACCTCCTTCTCTCTCTCTCCCCTTTTCTACATTCATCTCTCTCTCCCCTTTTCTACATTCATCTCTCTCTCCCCCTTTTCTACCTCCTTCTCTATCCCCCTTTTCTACCTCCTTCTCTATCCCCTTTTCTACCTCCTTCTCTCTCTCTCTCTCCCCCCTTTTCTACCTCCTTCTCTCTCTCTCCCCTTTTCTACCTTCATCTCTCTCTATCCCCTTTTCTACCTTCATCTCTCTCTTTCCCCTTTTCTACCTTCATCTCTCTCTCTCTCCCCTTTTCTACCTTCATCTCTCTCTCCCCTTTTCTACCTTCATCTCTCTCTCTTTCCCCTTTTCTACCTTCATCTCTCTCTCTCCCCTTTTTTACCTTCATCTCTCTCTCTCCCCTTTTCTACCTCCTCTCTCCCACCCCCTTTTCTATGTTCCCAGCAGCTTATTGAATCGGATACAAATCGATAATACACCAGACCTGCCGAAATTAACGGATCTGATAATTTCTGCGGTTTTGCGGCTGCTTTTCCCTGCCCTTTAGGAACTCTGCGGTGAATAATGAATTCACCGCAGGGACAGGAAGTTTGATTCCCGGAGTGCGAGGAACGAGAGAGCACCGACATGTTGGTGACATTTATATGCTCTCTAAATAACCCTTTATGTTATTTCGACCCTGGCTGTGGAACTTTCCATGCTGAGGCGCAGAGCTGCAGTGAGGGGATGATAGCCACCTCGACAATCTGTAAGTCTGGAACAGGCCTGTCAGATTCCTTAGTTTCCTGGCAAGTCCAATGGATATTCATAATTCATTAAATAATTTGTTTTGAAAGTCTGAAGAAAGAAATTCTGTAACAAAAGGGGTACAAGAGGGTGTTGATGACACTGTTTGCAATTCAGTGTGGTTGGCAATTGTGGGCAGAAGCGCAACCTCCCAAGGAGTCCTATGGACTCCAGGAGGTGATACTCATGGTGGCATGGAAGCGCTACCGCGAGTACCTAAATGGTTAGCACATTATCATGATAAAATGGGGGTGCTACGGGGAAACCTGCAGGTGCAGATTTTCCCCGGTAGCATCCCTATTTTAGCACAAACTACGTGTCACGGGATGGCCCAGCACCCTCAGCCAGGGGCGGTGCAGTGACAGTGGTGACATGGACACTTGGGTGTGGTGGCACGCACCCCGTTTTACCAGTATTTTATTTAGATGTGATTATTGTGTGGTGTAATAAAGTGTTCCCCGTTGGTTTATTGTGTAATGTATTTTCCCTTTGTTTGCCTTGCTCGCCGCCATTTTCCGATCCTTGTGGCGCAGTCAGAATTCTCGATTCGGAAAAGGGACGATTCGAACCATCCGGTTCGAATCGTAAAATGGCCGATTCGGACCATCCGGTCCGAATTGGCGACTCCCTGAAGGCCAAGGGCCAATGGGTCCTGGGAGGGCGGGCAAGGAGTCCCATTGTATTCTAATTTATGTGAAGTTGTTAAATGCTTGAACCGTGCATAATAAAGGCAGATTTTGCAGTGCATCCAGCTTTGACTGATGTGACTTTGTCTCCGCCGTATTTCCGTATCTGAGAACCCCTCGTGGTCTCAGGGTGCGGCGTTCAGATCCGAACCGAACCGAGCGCTCTGTGCCTGCATCGAGGATCAGGGCAGAGGCGCAGCGGAAGGGGATTCGGTTCCCAGAACGAGAGATCCGAACCGAAGGGCGCGGCCGTGTACCGCGCTTCGGTATTGCGAGGGATTGCGGTAAGATCCGAATCCCTCGCCAATCCCGGAGGATCCGAAGATTCCTTCATCCTCGATCCGATCCGAAAAGTCATCCGCTGAAGATCCGACTATTTTCCCGCACCGCGATCGGAAACGTTTCCCGCAAGATCCGAAACGTTTCCCACATCAGATACGAATATTCCTCCGTGGCAGAACCGATCTCCACAGACGTCCCACACCCACAAGGTCAGTGAACCAGCTGCTCGGGACGCTGAGTGCCGTATGGCTCAGTGGTCGGCTGGTTCTAGGCAGGGGTCCCCTCCACCGCCCGCTAACCCCTTCCCGGGGTCACGCCAGGCCGCACGAGACGCCGAGTGCGTGCCACTCGGTAGTCGGGCCAGCGGTAAGCGACGGGGCCACGCAGATAGAGCACACCCGCAGGCGGAACAACATCTCCATTCCGTCATACTGGTGGCAGCGGTGGGATCGCTCTCTGCAGGCCCCTAGGAGACCTACGCCATGGTGGTGTACACTCACTATGACCGGGACACCCTGTGTGGGATGTTGGAGAACCGGGGAGGAACGCCGGGGAACAAGAAAAGAAAGACCCTGATCAAGGAGCTGACTAGGATGGATCAGGACGGGGCGACGACGCCCGTCCCCAGCCCTGTCCACGCGGAGGTGGAGGAAGATGCTGGCCTTCGAGAGGTGCGGCGTCGGATTGCCCTGCTCGGGGATGCCCCAGCGACGGCGGACAGATGCCGGGTAATCCGGGAGTTCTACCGGGAGGTTGAACAGGAAAAGGACCGCAGCACGAGCTGCGGTTGGCAGAGCTCCGCGGAGCAGAGCCAAAAGATTTGGACCCCGAACCCTACCCCGTGGAACCCTGGGTCGAGACTCACAGCTCGACTGGAGCTTCACCTGGGGAATCTGCAACCCCCAGTGACTACGCTTGCGGGACTCTCAGCTCGCCTGGAGCCTGTACTGAGGACGTCACTTATCCCAGCGACCCTCGGATGAAGACTCACAGCCCGCCTGGAGCTGCATCTGAGGACGCCACATTCCCCACTGAGGAGCGGTGCTCCTGCGCTGGCACCTACGCCGACATGAAGGTCGTGTTGGCAAGAGAGCTGCAGGAGGGCCTGGAGCAGGACCAGAGGTCCACAGAGGAGCTGTGGTACGAGGCCCTGGACCATGAGCGGGACTGCCATGGGGTGTACATTCCCTCCGACGCTGTCGTCCATCGAGTGCAGTACGATGTGCGAGCAGCGTTCCTGCAGGGGCGGGCCCCAGAGGAGTGGGAGGACGAGCTCCGGAGTCTGGTGCAGCAGGAGATCGCACTGGACGCCGAGTACCGCGCACTCCGGTGGCTAACCGCCTCCCGACAGTGCGCCCTAGTGAAGGCAGTTCCACTGCAGGGCCTCGCTACGGAGGTACGGGGCTGCTCTACGAGGGCATGGCCGCCGACCCCGAGTTTGGAGAGGAGACAGAGGAACGGATGGAAGACATCCTGGAGCGACGGGAACTGGAGATCCCGTCAGACAGCAGGGACTCAGTGTTTGAGGAGCTGGAGTCCCTAGCCGAGCGAGAGTGGGAGCTCGAGGTGGCTTATCGGAGACTGTTGGACGGCGTTCCGCAGTCGAGCCTGAGCTCCCCGTGGTGGGACGGGTCGGCGGAGGAAGTCGACAGTCCCCAGGTTTGGGACCTATGGGAGGCCGAGGCGGACCCATGGGTGCCCGTGGGGGTTTCGACTGAGGAAGTTACCCCCTTCACCCCGCAAGAGGACAGGGTGGCCGAGGCCACGGGTCCAGCGGGAGGAGACGGATGGTCTCCCCGGGATGGGTTGTGCGCAACCATTGTTTGCCCCGGGGGGTGAAGTGACCATCCTGCCCCAAGGAGATCTCCAACCAGCAGAAGAGCTGGCTACGGGGCAGAGCGCCGCTGGCCTCTGCCCGCTACTCAAAGTCTGCCAAGAGGAGCAGACGGATGGTTCCCCCGGGATGGGTTGTGCGCAACCATTGTTTGCCCCGGGGGGTGAAGTGACCATCCTTCCCCAGGAGATCTCCAACCAGCAGAAGAGCTGGCTACGGGGCAGAGCGCCGCTGGTCTCTGCCCACTACTCAAAGTCTGCCAGGAGGAGCAGACGGATGGTTCCCCCGGGATGGGTTGTGCGCAACCATTGCTTGCCCCGGGGGGTGAAGTAACCATCCTCCCGCAAGGAGATCCTTCCCCAGCTGAGGAGCCGGCCACGGGGCAGAGCGCTGCTGGCCTCTGCCCACCACCCACAGTCTGCCAGGTGGGGCAGACAGGTGGTCCCCCGGGCTGAGTTGTGCGCAACTGCTGATGGTCTGGGGGGAAAGAAACCATCCTCCCGCAAGGAGATCCCCACCCAGCGGAAGAGCTGACACCAGGGCAGAGCGCCGCTGGCCTCTGCCCGTCTCTCCCAACTTGCCCCGAGGGGCAGAGTGAGGATGACCCCGTGCAACTGCGGTTGCATCCATTGGTCTCCCTTGTCGGCTACCAGGGAGAGCAGTCAGGTTTGGCCCTACTTGCTCCTTCGGTTGCCGTGTCCGTACCTGGCCATCCAGTGGAAGAGCTGGCAACGGGGCAGAGCGCCGCTGGCCTCTGCCCATTTCGGCAACCCTTGGGAGGGGGGCCCCACGCAGCACGGTTTCTTCCCACGGCTGACCTGGGCACCCGGGGCGTGTGCATTTAGCACCCGGGTTCCCCGGGTGAGCGGTAGCCCTGGAGGGGACACAGGAGGCACGCCGGCCCAGAGGTATGTCCTCTCGCCCAGCCGGGAACCCTAAGGACATGGGGTCCCGACCAAGCTGGCACGGCCGCAAGGCCAAATGGAGAGGCCTGGTGACTCGGCCTCCCCAGACTGACTATGGGCCTGGGAGCACCGACTTCCCCGGTATGACCCGGTGGGGTCAGACCAGGTGCGTCGAACTGGGGGAGGAGGAGTGTCACGGGATGGCCCAGCACCCTCAGCCAGGGGCGGTGCAGTGACAGTGGTGACATGGACACTTGGGTGTGGTGGCACGCACCCCGTTTTACCAGTATTTTATTTAGATGTGATTATTGTGTGGTGTAATAAAGTGTTCCCCGTTGGTTTATTGTGTAATGTATTTTCCCTTTGTTTGCCTTGCTCGCCGCCATTTTCCGATCCTTGTGGCGCAGTCAGAATTCTCGATTCGGAAAATGGCCGATTCGAACCATCCGGTTCGAATCGTAAAATGGCCGATTCGGACCATCCGGTCCGAATTGGCGACTCCCTGAAGGCCAAGGGCCAATGGGTCCTGGGAGGGCGGGCAAGGAGTCCCATTGTATTCTAATTTATGTGAAGTTGTTAAATGCTTGAACCGTGCATAATAAAGGCAGATTTTGCAGTGCATCCAGCTTTGACTGATGTGACTTTGTCTCCGCCGTATTTTCGTATCTGAGAACCCCTCGTGGTCTCAGGGTGCGGCGTTCAGATCCGAACCGAACCGAGCGCTCTGTGCCTGCATCGAGGATCAGGGCAGAGGCGCAGCGGAAGGGGATTCGGTTCCCAGAACGAGAGATCCGAACGAAGGGCGCGGCCGTGTACCGCGCTTCGGTATTGCGAGGGATTGCGGTAAGATCCGAATCCCTCGCCAATCCCGGAGGATCCGAAGATTCCTTCATCCTCGATCCGATCCGAAAAGTCATCCGCTGAAGATCCGACTATTTTCCCGCACCGCGATCGGAAACGTTTCCCGCAAGATCCGAAACGTTTCCCACATCAGATACGAATATTCCTCCGTGGCAGAACCGATCTCCACAGACGTCCCACACCCACAAGGTCAGTGAACCAGCTGCTCGGGACGCTGAGTGCCGTATGGCTCAGTGGTCGGGCTGGTTCTAGGCAGGGGTCCCCTCCACCGCCCGCTAACCCCTTCCCGGGGTCACGCCAGGCCGCACGAGACGCCGAGTGCGCGCCACTCGGTAGTCGGGCCAGCGGTAAGCGACGGGGCCACGCAGATAGAGCACACCCGCAGGCGGAACAACATCTCCATTCCGTCATACTACGGAATAGAGCATCTTGTTTTTTTTTATCATAAAACAGATTTTGACCATTTTTTAACCTGAACAAAGCTGTTATTAAATATGAATGAACAGGTGGTGGGGCAGTACTGCTGGAAACGATGATCCACTAATGTATTAGATGACAAAGAAGCGATGGAGGGTATAAGTAATATTTCCACATTTTACATCTTTATTATAAAATCAAAGCACCAGTTGGTCCCTGATACCCCCATGCCGCTCTGTTGCAGCTTTTTACAAAGTCTTCCATACTGCTTAGGATCCGTGCCTGCTTGTGTTAAAGAACATTACCTGCATGTGGGCAAGTACTTGTAAACTGCTGCCCTTGCCCAGCACTGACAGTTAATCACAGCAAACACACACAACACCCCTACCTGCTGGAATAAAGGTCCACTCCCCCCTATCCAACGTCACTCTGCATTGCAAGTCATACCCTGGTACTGTTGAGACCTACTGCTATATCACTCCTGATAAACCGTGTATCAGACCCCCACTTGCCTACCAATTGCCATCCTGTACTAGCCCCGTGACCACGGATCACCCTGAGACTATTCTCCTTGGATAACCCTGTTGTACTGTGCCTCGGATCTCCCAGTGTCTGTCTACCCAAAGGTACCACCTGTTGTAGCCGGAGTCAGACAGGTTCACTTCATTAACGGCGCCGGACCAGACACAAGCAAGGATTGTCCAAACACGAGTCTCTTCAGGAAAGGCAAGAGTTTATTGTGTCGTCACACAAGTGCTCACACAGGATTGAATCGCTTAGAGTGAGCCCCGATTACACAGAGACATGAGGTTTTATGCCCCAAATACATAATTAGGTACATCCCCATTAGCCCACCTCCCTATGACACTCTATTCCACCCCACGTGGGTTAATACCTCCCATCATTAATTCGAACACAAAGAACATTCCACATATAACTATAAATTGATACACTTCTCGTTAGTTTGACAGTCTGTGATTTATTTGTGCTGTCTTTCTCCGGGGAGTGCCTCCTCCCTATCGGCTATGTTTATTCAGATGGCCTGGGGGCCGGTCTTCTATACTCCTTCGTCTTTCCACAGGCCCAACGACCTTGGAATATCTACTTCTCCATGCCAGAAACAGCAAAGATCTTTCATAAGGCTTTAATTGCTTTTCTGCTAATCTGAACGCATTCCTAAATTTCTACGTATACCTCATTCTAGTCTCAGCTACAAACCTGTCTAGTTATATACAAGTGAACCAATATTCTGAACAAGATGGCCGCCTGTGTACAATAGCGGCCGTCTTCCAGCCTATTTCCACTTCATTCCCCCCTTGGCTCAAGTGTCAGGATCTTTTCCTGGCACTTGTAGCCATTACACTCCACTATTCTGAAACTACTGAAAAAGGGGGGGTTTCTTTCACTGGGAACATACCCTGTGGAATTATCAGTGCTGACTTGCACAGTGGCCATATGCATAGCCCTATGCGGTATATCAGTATCCCTATGATCAAGATCACCACTATCATGAGTATCATGGATCCAATCTTTGAGATGAATCTCAAGATAGAACCAAACCATTCTCCCATTGCTCCAAACCCCCGGAGCGGATTCCAGCCTTCGGCAGCAATCCTCCTGGCTGTGCCCTGCAACTGTGCTACCTTCTCCTGATGATCTTGAATTACCTGGTAATAGTCTGGGACTTCGTGTGTAGTGTTCTGATGAAGGTGCAACATTCATAGTGCATTATTATTTCACACAATCCATTCAAGGCCGCACTGATCTGCTCAAGCGCCATTTCATGTATCATTTGCACCTTTCATAACTCACGCATTTCCAGATTCAACAGCTGGATATCCATACTGGTCCT
>RXON01001567.1:0-35264 GCA_009667805.1 Leptobrachium leishanense
GGGCCTAGGGGGTCTGGGCCAGGGTCTGGGGTTTGGGCCTAGGGGTCTGGGCCCTGGGTTTGGGCCTAGGGGGTCTGGGCCAGGGTCTGGGCCTTGGGTCTGGGCCTTGGGTCTGGGTCCTGGGCCTTGGGGTCTGGGCCCTGGGTTTGGGCCTTGGGGTCTGGGTCCTGGGCCTTGGGGTCTGGGCTTAGGGGTCTGGGCCCTGGGTCTGGGCCTTGGGGTCTGGGCCCTGGGTTTGGGTCTAGGGGGTCTGGGCCCTGGGTCTGGGCCTTGGGGTCTGGGCCATGGGTTTGGGCCTAGGGGTCTGGACCCTGGGCCCTAGGGTCTGGGTCTGGGCCTTGGGGTCTGGGCCTAGGGGGTCTGGGCCTAGGGGTCTGGGCCTAAGGGTCTGGGTCCTGGGCCCTAGGGTCTGGGCCTTGGGTTTGGGCCATAGGGTTTGGGTCTTGGGGTCTGGGCCTAGGGGTCTGGACCCTGGGGTCTGGGCCCTGGGTCTGGGCCTTGGGGTCTGGGCCCTGGGTATGGGGTCTGGACCCTAGGGTCTGGGCCCTGGGTCTGTATTTGGGGTCTGGGCCCTGGGTTTGGGGTCTGGACCCTAGGGTCTGGGCCCTGGGTCTGTATTTGGGCTTTGGGGTCTGGGCCCTGGGTTTGGGCCTAGGGGTCTGGGCCCGGGGTCTGGGCCTAGGGGGTCTGGGCCTTGGGTCCTGGGTTTGGGCCTAGGGGTCTGGGCCCTGGGTTTGGGCCTAGGGGGTCTGGCCTTGGGGTCTGGGCCTAGTGCCTGGGCCTTGGGGTTGGGCCCTGGGTTTGGGCCTAGGGGGTCTGGGCCCTAGGGTCTGGGCCTAGGGGTCTGGGCCCTAGGGTCTGGGCCTAGGGGGTCTGGGCCCTGGGTCTGGGCCTTGGGGTCTGGGCCTGGGGTTGGGGCCTAGGGGTCTGGGTCTTAGGGCCTGAGCCCTGGGTTGGGCCTTGGGTCTGGGCCTTGGGTCTGGGCCCTGGGTTTGGGCCCTGGGTCTGGGCCTTGGGGTCTGGGCCCTGGGTTTGGGTCTTGGGGTCTGGGCCTAGGGGTCTGGACCCTGGGCCTAGGGGTCTGGGCCCTAGGGTCTGGGCTTGGGGTCTGGGCCATGGGTTTGGGCCATAGGGTCTGGCCCTGGGTTTGGGTCTTGGGGTCTGGGCCCTGGGCCTAGGGGTCTGGACCCTGGGCCCTAGGGTCTGGGCCTTGGGGTCTGGGCCTTGGGGTCTGGGCCTAGGGGGTCTGGCCTAGGGGTCTGGGCCTAGGGGTCTGGGCCCTGGGCCCTAGGGTCTGGGCCATGGGTTTGGGCCTAGGGGTCTGGGCCATAGGGTCTGGGCCCTGGGTTTGGGTCTTGGGGTCTGGGCCCTGGGCCTTGGGGTCTGGGCCCTGGGTCTGGGCCCTGGGTCTGGGCCTAGGGGTCTGGGCCTAGAGGTCTGGGTCCTGGGTCTGAGCCTAGAGGTCTGGGCCTAGGGGTCTGGGCCCAGGGGTCTGGGCCCTGGGTCTGAGCCTAGAGGTTTGGGCCTAGGGGTCTGGGCCTTGGGGTCTGGGTCCTGGGCCTTGGGGTCTGGGCTCTGGGTCTTAGGGTCTGGGCCCTGGCTCACCACTCGCTGTCTTCTATCTTCTTTTCTTCTGCTCTTCTTTTCTTCACCTTTTCTTCAATCTTCTTCTCTTCTTTTCTTCTGATCTTCCTGGTCCCTCCAGCTCCGGCGCGCAGCTTCACTGAGTGGAGGGGCGGAGCCAAAGCAACGTGTCTCCTCCGGCTCCTGCAGCAGCAGCAGGGACACAGCTCCGGATTCGGACTCATCGAGTCCGATACCGGAGCTGTTAAAGGGCGACGCCGCTGCCGTCGGGGCCCGGGATCCTCCCCCCGGGACCCGGCGGCCCGGGCCCCCACCGGGCCCGGGCCCCTTACGGCAGTATTGGGCGTAATGCCCTGATGGCGGCCCTGGAGGCGCCATGCATCCACCAGGGAATGGTCAAGCATAAAGGACTCCAGGGAAGCATCCTGGGGGTATCCCGAAGGCGTCCCCAAGGAGTCCCCCGATGCCTTTCTGTCCAGAGAGGGCTGGGGGGCGGCATTAAAATCCCCGCCAAAAATAACTCGACCGTCAGCTCTAATTGTCAGTAAAGATGATATTTCTGTCCAGAAGTCAGGGTCATAACCATTAGGGGCATCTTGGACTCCAAAAATGAGACTCTTTTGGCTAGGTCCCCGGTACCCTCCGCCAATTCGTTATGGGCCTGCGTTATCTCTGCGGCCTGGTCCTCCAGTTCAGCCGTGTGTGCACCCAGCGAATCAATCTCCCCCCGCAGTTCTGTCCCCAATTTCGCCACCTCACCCGCCAGAAAGGTCTGCATCTGGGACATCTTGGTAAAGAGGCGCTCCACATCTCCCCTCGAGGCCGGAACCGCTAAGTCAGCTGAAGTGGGTAACTCGTCCTCCGGGTACAGCGTTTCACAGTGGCCGCCATCTTGGGAGGCTTCGGCCTGTCTTTTGGCCGGGACGAAATGATGGGCTACGGATGGGTCCTGCGGCCGCGTTTTTTTTAGCAGTTTTGAGGCTGGCATGTTGCTGGAGCTATAGGAGACTCGAGGTGAAAAAAAATCGGCTCAGGGGTGCTCAAAAACAAAGGTCTTGGTGCTAGGTGCGCGGGAGCCTCGGGATCACGCGGCCATCTTGGTTGGGCGCTAGCTCCGCAAGCACTTCTTTTTTTTTTAAAAAAAAACGCCCCCCCATGGAAGGCAGAGCTCCCCATGGATTGATTGACGCAGGACAGTCACGTGACTGTCCTCGTCAGTCGTGGGGGGTCAGGCAGAGCTCAGCAATCAGCATGTGTGTAATAGAGGGCGCTATTAGTCAGTATTGTAAGTGCATGCTCTTAGAACTGTAAAAAAAAATGCGAACTTTACTTTATAAATAGTGGAACGCTATTCTCCTATATAACGATAATCAAATGCGTAAATTGTGATTGCGTAACCCTGCGTATATCTGGCTCTGATACTAGCCAGTGCCTCACCAGCCACTGACCTCACTGCACGTCCCTGCCCCACATGAACCATACCCTCACAGCACCCACAAATTCATACAGTCCTATATCGCAGCCTCATATATAACTGTAGCCCCCATATGTAACCGCAACTCCCATATATAAATGCTGCCCTCGTGTCACACATTATTACACAGTACTGTGAGTTTTATTGGTGTGGAGCGCTCTGTGATACGCTCTTACACACTGCACGTTACAGTGTTTTTATTGCTGTGAAGCTCTGTGATAAGCATGGGTTGTATTGTGGGAATAGTTTTGGGGGGGGGGCAGCAGCATTTCATCTTTGGACCCAGGCAACACAATGTCATGAATTTCACAAAGCCGTGGAATCAATGAATATTCTGCGTGTAGGTTCCCAATATCTACCGATCTCGTGGTGGGTCTTGTAAAAAGAAGCTCGAAGATAAATAAAATAATAAATTTAATGAAATTAAAACAAATTAAACAATTCCGTTAAATTGTTGAAGTCCTTCAGTATCCAACATGTTTCGTCGTAGACTTCCTCAGGGAACGAACGGCTGACCAGTGTGGCTGAGTATTTCATGATATGCATGATATTCATTTTTATCTTTGTAAGCGCCAATTTTTAGCAGGGGGAATTACACCTAATCTGTGTCAGTATAACGCTATGTTGGTGTCTTTTGCCTCATATTTTCAGTGCACTTCCATTATTTTGTGAAATTCAGTCGTTTGGGTGGAAAGGAGGAACCACCTGAAGATGCACTGAAAAAGACACGTATATATATTTTTTGAGATTTTGTATATTTTACGTATCATAACAAATAATTGTCTCGCATTTAAAACTGTATAACACAATGTCATGGTCTGGTCCTGGCTGAATACATTGGCTGCACGCTGGCGTGCACTCTCCATTTATTAGTTCTGCCATAGAAAATAATGTAACACTGGCATCGCTAGCCTGTATCACACGTTCAGTGCAAGGGCTTATGGGACATAGACAGGTCTCATTCCAAAACTCATCACACACAGGCAGGCGCAGGAGCCCTTGCACTGCTGTATGTCCAGGGCAGAGTGATGCAGAGAACCCTGGTCCGTGTGAAAAGCCCTGCCGGCTTCACAAACATGAAGCCTGCAGGGCTATCTGTAATGATTAAATGATCACCATCCATTCTGGATGGTAAGGGGTTAATTAGAATCAGAGGGGCTCTCTAATACAGACCCCCCCGTATAATACCTGTCACCCACTGAATGGATTCAGCGGATGACGGGATTTACTGAAACAAACACATCTTCAGTGCCATATATACTTAACATACATCTACTTGCATAGATTCACTGCAAGGAAAAAGGAGGGCCATATGGGACTGGATTAGGCAGGTTAACTGATGGCGAGTAATTTAGAAGACCTGGCTAGTAGCTCAGGACCTGAAATTTTGAGCCCTGGTCTAGACCTATTGTTAAACATCTGCTTCACTGTGTATCAGACCTCCTGCTTTGCCCACTGACTCTGCCTCCTCTCTGCTATCCATTGAACCACGGCCTGTCCTAGATGTCTTCCTGTACCGTGCTATGGATTCTCCCCTGTATCTGTGTATCTCTGCACATTGGGCTCAGACGCCCTGAACGTGGGTACCACTATGGCATATGCCAGGTGCCACCTTGACACTGTTTTTAGACTAACCTATACAAGCTAGTGCTAGACTTAACAATTTTGAGGCAACATGGCCTCAATTCCTGACTGGTAACCGCACACCTCACCCAAATTGCACATGTTTGATCTCGGCAACTGACACTTGCCCACAACAGAGAGTCTACCGTGGTACTGATGAACACCACACATGTAATTTGAACCTCGTACCTCAGCTGCCAAGACCTATGAAAAACCGTACATTCCCATTGGAAAGACCGAAGAAGATGCAAATGTTCCCCCTCTACCTAGATATGTCATCTAAATAATGGACCTGAAAGCTGATTTCATTGTCAACCTTTGCCAATAATGCCCCAGCAATGACCTCCTGAACCCTTTCACAGAATGTATAAGGCACGGAAGAGAGGTCATGTGAACTGTCGTCCGTCACTGATTTCCCTGTAGGGGTATGACAAATATATAAGCTCTGGGTGTACATTTTTGCAGCAGTACAACCGGAACACTTATTTCAGAATTTACACAATCCACTGGGAAACACACGCACCTCATCTTGGGACTGCAGCGGGTAATGTCAATCTGGTGCCCACCTATGCTGGGTGAGCGCGAGGTGCTGAAGATATTGCCCATCGTATCTCCACCATGCTCACACACCCTGTATGTTCGCTTAAGGAGCTGAAATGCAATCAATCTAGTGGTAAAGAGCAAAATAATTTTGATTATTCAAAATAATCTCTCCTTTCATGCTTCCTAAATTGCAGAAGGACCGCAACCAGTTACCAAAAGATCTAGGTATCTGTCACGGCACATGGATTTGAGCTCAGGATGCAGCTACAAAAATGGTGAGACCAGATTGGTAGTGCAACAGAGTTTATCGGAAATGCATACAAGAGAAAGCACTGGAGAGGGGCAAGACCAGATCATGGCTGACTGGAGGGATAAGGCCAGAAGGGGAAACCAGACACAAGGAAACACAGCAGGAAACTTACTGGAGACGCAAGACAGGTGGGACAGGAAGAGGGCTGACAGACAAGGATGCAGGAACACTGGGGATGCAGGTGACTGGAGACTATTGGCGTGAGACGGGGAAACACAGGGATCACAGCAAGGCCAAAGGGTGAGGGTGCAGCTTCAAAGAGGACCTTCCAAATTGTGCACACTAGAAGACAATGTAGAAGCCCAAAGGAATGGGGGAATCTACCTTTTATAAAGGGAGTCAGACAATTAACACCTGGTTTCCTACTTGAGCATTGAATGCAAGACCAGTAGTGGACTGGGAAAACCAGGTCTTGAGAAGTGCCATGAAAAGTGCTGCCAGAATCAGGTGGCTGCAGTACTAACGTGTGCCTTCCTACGGTGTCCCGTAGCCCGTGACCGTATTCGTCTGCATCTCTTTTTGCGCTGTTACTCTTCCTTCTCAGTGTCCTTCTCATCATCCTTATGTTCAACAAACTCTTCCCGAAGGAACAACAAAAACAATTCAAAGTTGTTTGACTGAAACATGGGCATTGCGCTTTGTGGAGGCTGGTACTAGACGTATACTATTGTTCCTATGTTTAGCCGTGTCCATGTCGCCACCCCCCTTTGATAAAGCCCCCCTACTACAAAAAGAACACGTTCCTTCCATTCCCCTTGCCTCCAGCCATGGCCAAACCCATATCAAAGAATACATGTATCTCAATTAAATTTTTTTCCTGGATAAGCCCTTAAACCACCCCCCCCTCTGCAATCTGGGACCCCAATTCAATACCCATCCAGTTAAAATCCTTCATCTTAAATTTCAGACGTTTGTACAATGATTTGGGACACTATGAACAAATATTCTTCTAGTATTATTGTGTTCCATAATCCTCACTTTTGATTACCTCTTGGTCTTTCCAATGTATTGATTTCCACGGGAGTAATTCAAGTGATCGATATCACCCATACTCTTACAGCTGATAAAATCTTTAATTAGAAAAACTTGTCGCTTTTTCTAAGTACTTGCTCTACAGTTACTGCATTTATAATAACCCGGGATTTTGTTTAACCCCTTAACGACAGACGGGTGTCGCATGTCAGCGGAGAGGTGTACAGGTACGCCTCGCCGACAGGTGCCGTGCGGGCTGTTGATTTCGGCCTGCCCAGGCAGCTGACGCGTTGAGAGCGTTATTGGCTGCAGGTGGACTGCTTGAGTTCAGGCCATCCCACTGCAGCCAATGGTGCACGCCGGCCGCGAGGAGCGGTAACGGGTTAAAAATGTGGCTGATTTGCCCATCATCAAACCTCTTGGAGCAGATATTTTTGAAATTTTGGGAGAGTTTTAAAAATTACTACTTGTTGTGACCTTGGTAGTAGGTGTGCACAGCTAAAAAATTTGGTTCTGCCGAATTTTTTTTCCTACAAAACTAAATTGAATTCGTTCAACTACCGTTTCCTAAATTAGGATCGGTTACAAAAAAAATTCAATAAATGCTGATTAATTAGTGCAGAAAAAATGTTTAGCGCCCAAATGTATACCAACACCAGTATCCCAATGCCAAACCAGATCTATAGAGGTTTCCCCCAAACCAATGTGTGAAAATGTAGGTTCACTAAAATCTGAGTCAGGGTTATTGTTAACGGAAGATCAGGATAAGGCAGAAATTTTAAATGATTATTTTTCTTCAGTATTTATCAAAGAGAAACCTATAACAGGAGACATGAAATTCATTAATAAAAACTTACTAATACAAAGTGACTGGTTGACTCAGGACAAGGTTTTGCAGAAATTAAACAATGTGAATGTGAATAAAGCCCCAGGGCCAGATGGAATTCACCCACCAGTACTGAGAGAGCTATGTGTTGAAATATGTAAACCTCTGTTCTTAATCTTTCAAGATTCTTTTCTTTCAGGAATAGTACCAGAGGATTGGAGAAAAGCTGACGTGGTCCCTATATTTAAGAAAGGTTTAAAATTTGTGCCTGGGAATTATAGACCTGTGAGCTTAACATCTGTGGCTGGGAAAGTATTTGAGGGGTTACTAAGGGATAATATTCAGAAATTTATTGGGAGGTATAATGTAATTGGCAAAAATCAGCATGGTTTCATGAAACACAGATCATGTCAGACTAACCTAATTACGTTCTTTGAGGAAGTAAGTAGAAGTATAGATCAGGGGGTCGCAGTGGATGTGATTTACTTAGATTTTGCCAAAGCTTTCGACACAGTTCCACACAAAAGGTTACTATTTAAATTGAGAAAAAATGGTCTAGATGAAAATACTTGTTCTTGGATAGAAAACTGGCTAAAAGATAGGGTACAGAGAGTGGTCATAAATGGTACATTTTCAAAGGAACCCTCATAGACGGGGGCGTCTTGTGGAGGAGGATGACGACTCTGAGTGGGACCTCAAAGGACTTTGGTGACTGGTGTTCGTGATCTGGTTTCCTGATTCTGTCTGTCATGTTTGTTGTTTTAGGTGCCCTGAGGTCACCTTTTTTGGAGGGGGCTACTGTTACGTTCCCACGTTCCAACCCTGTCTCCCTGCCCTCTGTATTCCTTATGTCTGTGTTTCCATGTGTTTCCCTGTGCTGCTTTCCCTGACATGCAGCTCAGGGGTTAAGTTCATTGCTCGTTGAGCTTCTGCTGGTGATATGGGCTGATTACTCCCTTATATAAATCCATGGGCCCATATCACCATGCTCTTGCATCCTGGTTCACTTCAGATACAGATTTGTTCCTGAGACCTCCCTGTTATTCTATCCTAGTTCTTTCTCAGTGTTTCCCCCTTGTCTGAGTTCTAGGTTTCTGATTGACTTCCTGGTATTGACCCTCTGGCCTGGCTGACGGATTTTCTCTGGTGCTGTATCCCCGCTTTGGCTAAAGGTATACGTTTTGGTTTTGACTCCTGGCTTATTTATTGACGACTCTTCTGGACATCCCTAGCTGGTCTGTACATATTGTAATATATGTTGTGTATCCCTGTTGACCACGGCTTTTGTATATTGAAGTCCTTCCCTGCAAGTTGTTGAGTATAACTCCTTCAGGTGTCTGTGTTTTCCCCAGGACTCTGCACGGCTACAAGGTAACCTTTTTCTATTAGTGCACATTCAGCCACTCTAAGGACCGATCTATCAGTATAGGGCTCCTTCGGTATTAGCCGTGCAGAGGTCCCCAGTGTCTTCTGTGGTTTATTTCCTTATCCTGATTGTTGTGTCACGCATCTCTGCATATAGCGGCTTTTCCTTTTACCTGGGCCCTACTTGGCGCATGCCAGGTACCGCCATAGTGGCTGAGCGTGACAAGGGGTCTGTTATAGGACCAATACTATTCAATTTATTTATAAATGACCTTGAGATAGGCATTGAAAGTCATGTATCAGTGTTTGCAGATGACACAAAACTAGGAAAAGTAATACAATGTGAGCAGGATGTTACTTCGCTGCAGAGGGATTTAGATAAATTGGGGGACTGGGCACTTAAATGGCAGATTAGATTTAATCTAGATAAATGCAAAGTTATGCACTTTGGAGTGAAGAACACGAAAGTAATTTATACCCTAAATGGTACGGAGTAAGGGAAATCCAAGCAGGAGAAGGATTTGGGAATAATCATAGACTTCAAACTAAGTAACAATGTGCAATGTCAAACAGCAGCCGCCAAGGCCAGCAAAGTATTGGCATGCATTAAAAGGGAGTTCACTCACGGGATGAAAACATAATTTTGCCTCCGTATTAATCAATGGTCAGGCCGCACCTTGAATATGCCGTGCAATTTTGGGCACCTGTCTTAAAAAAAAAAGATATTATAGCGTTAGAAAAAGTGCAGAGACGGGCAACTAAATTAATAAGGGGAATGGAAGGGTTAAGTTATGAGGAAAGACTAACCAGCTTAAACCTGTTTAGTTTAGAGAAACGGCGCCTTAGAGGGGATCTGATAACCTTATATAAATATATACGGGGCCATTATCAACCATTGTCTGATGTCCTATGTATAGACCTGTTAATGAATAGGTTAAGGGGTCATCCATTTAGACTGGAAGAAAGAAAATTTAGCTTAAAGCATAGGAAGGGTTATTTTACTGTGAGAACAATAAAGCTGTGGAATTCTCTGCCTGTTGAGGTGGTTGGGTCAGAGTCTGTACAGACTTTTAAAAAACGACTGGATGACTTCCTGCAGACACAGAATATTAAGGGTTATAATATTTAATATGTGGGTAAAAGCTTCTTGATCCAAGGAGAAATCTGACTGCCATTCTGGGGTCAAGAAGGAATTTTTTCCCGGTATGTTGCATATTTCAGACTGGGTTTTTTGCCTTCTTTTGGATCAACAGCAGTAGGTTATGTGGGAGAGGCTGAACCCGATGGACGCATGTCTTTTTTCAGCCTATATAACTATGTAACTATGTAATGTGACAATAAACAAGAATATACGTATCTGGTAGCGCGATGATAATTGCTTCTCGGGATTCAGGTGTTTCTCATAATGTGCATCATCCACATGGATATTATATAAAGGAAGCAAAATACATATAATAGTGCAGAGTGTACTAATAGAATAATATTATAATGATGTTAAATTGTTCCACTCACAAATATAGAGCCCTATCACTGGCTCTGAGTGGTTGGATGCATCTGGGTCTATTTTCTTCTTGTTATTCTGAAGGTGACCCACACCTTATACAATCGGTAGCTCCTCTTATTCGTCAGATATAGGAGAAAACATAGAGACAAAGAAACTTTGGACACTATATATGGTCTGTTTAACAATACCTGTAAACCAGCTGAGGAAGCCATAGAATTTGGCGAAACGTGTCCTGGCTATCTGGCTGTGCCAGATTATACATCTTTTATTTTATGTTTTATTAAAGAATTTTTTACTTATTTGTCCCTATGTCCTGGAATCTTTTGGGGTTTTCGTGGATCTGACCCATTAACAAATCCACAGGCTATACCACCTAGAGCTTGGCTTAAAGCTCCACCAAATGTGAGTTGATACTCCATCTGTATTAGTTCATGATCTGATTGGTAGATCTGCACAAGAAAGTTTCTTTGTCTCTATGTTTTCTCCTATATCTGACGAATAAGAGGAGCTACCGATTGTATAAGGTGTGGGTCACCTTCAGAATAACAAGAAGAAAATAGACCCAGATGCATCCAACCACTCAGAGCCAGTGATAGGGCTCTATATTTGTGAGTGAAACAATTTAACATCATTATACTATTATGTGTATTTTGCTTCCTTTATATAATATCCATGTGGATGATGCACATCATGAGAAACACCTGAATCCCGAGAAGCGATTGTCATCTCGCTACCAGATACGTATATTGCTGTTTAATTAGTGTTGGATTAGTGTCAGATGATGGTTAAAAGCTAAAGCTTCAGTGCACTTTGGCAATTTGTACATAGGAATCATTCATTTAATGATTTATCTATGGGACAATTTCGCTGCCGCCGAAGTATGCCGAACAGCACTGTATTTGGCTGTCAATTGGCCTGTGGTGCTGAATCCAATAGATTTAGCACCACAGGCCAATTGACAGCAAAATATGGTGCAGTTCGATGCACTTGAGCGGCACCAAAATTGTCCAGTAGAGAACCATTGATTGAATGATTCCTCTATGTAAAAATCGCCGATGTGCCCCGAAAATTGGTGAAAAAAAATCTCGGACTCCGAATGTTCTAAGATTCTAAACAGTCCCCTTGAGATTCTGAATGTTCTTTCAGAATCTCATGGTCTCTGGGTGAATGTTCAGAATCTCAGAGTTTCTGGGGGGAATGTTCAGAGACCCTTAGATTCTGAACATTCACCCTGAGACTCTGAACACACACCCCGAGATTCTGGCTGAATGTTCAGAATCTCAGAGTCTCTGTACATTCACCCTGAGATTCTGAGATTTGTTTTGCCGCAACTTCGGCAATTTGTACATAGGAATCCTTCATTTCAATTGCGCTCTTTGGGACAATTTCGCTGCCACCAAACTGCACTGTAATTCACTATCATTTGGCCTGTGGTGCTGAATCTATTGAATTCATTACCACAGGTCAATTGACAGGGACATACGGTACGGTGCAGATCGACACACTTCAGCGGCTTCTATGTACAAATCGCTGAAGTGCACCGTATTTAGCTGGCAATTGGCCGGTCTTTCTGAATCGAATAGATTCAGCACCGCACAGGTTAATTGAAAGCGGTGCCGTAACATGACAGGTAGGCTTAACACTTCAATGGCCATTTAAGTAAACTAAAACCTCTGTTTTGTTTACCATGGAGCCATAGGGATAAGCGCAAATGACAACCTTTTTTCTTATGTTTTATACATGAAGTGGGCCAGATACTTCTGGTTTACGCAGTCGCCCAGGGAGGTTTCCAGAAATGTCTTCTCATGTGTGATAGTCAAGATTCGTATAAAGCATTTCTGATGTAATGGTATCCAGGAATGTCTTTGGGTTTGTTATGTAATTGCCTAATACTTTCCATAATATATAATATAATATATATATTATATTATATATTAGATTTTTTATATATATTTACAGGGGCGTACCTAGAACATTTGGCGCCTGGGGCGGATCCTATATTTGGCACCCCCCCAACTTTAAAATGTATTTTTTTAAAAAAAAAAAATAAACAAATAAATAAAACACACTTTTTTAATGTTTTCAAAAATATTTTTAGTTATAACATTTTGGCAGGACATGACGTATACATATAATAATGTTATATTATGAATCTGCCGATGGTGAATCATGTGTCCTCTGTGCTGTGCAATAAGGCTAGGGTCAAACAAACGCATTATTTGCAGCGACCGTCAAAAAGTGCATCCGAACGCATTGACGTATTTTTTCACGGAATGCGTGAAAACGTTCAGACAACGCACATTTTCGTGCGTGATTTTTTTTACGGATCGTCAATAAAACACTTTTTGCGTCTGGATGTTATGTTGGCTGGACATTAGCAGCGTCTGACGTCTCCTAATCACGCACACACGCCGATATGCCGCCTCAGCGCACTCTGTGCGTCAGTACTAGCGGTTCTGCGTTCTCGAAAAAATGCATTCATTTTCCACTTGCGTTGCGCGCCGGGACTTTCGTGCGGCCGTACTTCGTATATTGGCCGTCATTGCCCGTCATTTGCTGCTACTGCGGCCGTGATTAAGTGCGCCTAAACGCACGTTAAAAATGCGCTAGTCTGACCCCAACCTAAGAGGTGAGTGTAGATTTTTTTTGAATAATTGTTATTTTTAAGTGATTTTGCAAACTCACAACATATCCATCCTCATGCTATGAACAAAAGTACACATGTGGCTGGTTTTGTTGATGGGAGTTGTGTGTGTGTTGGGGTGGCTTCTTTTGTGTGATAGGAGTTGTGTGTTGGTGGCTGGGTTGTGTGATGGGGTTGTGGGTTGGTTGGTTTTGTGTGATGGAGTTCTATGGGTGGCTGGTTTTGTGTGATGGGAGTTGTGTGTCTGTGTGGGTGACTGGTTTTGTGTGATGGGAGTTGTGTGTGTGGGTGACTGGTTTTGTGTAATGGGAGTTGTGTGTGTGTGGGTGGCTGGTTTTGTGGATTGGAGTTGCTGAGCAGAGAATGAGTGTGTTTTGCAGTTATACGATGTTGCTATGGTATTTTTTCTTTACTTTTCCAGTTTTTTTTAAGACTCCCTCTTACCTGTCCATGTTTACCCTGCGGTGGCCTATTCACTGGTGATGCAGTGAATGCAGCCTTGCCCCATCTATGCAGGACCTCACCAAGAGCCAGGCAGCTCAATGACAAATTTCTGAACATTGCAGTGCTGGTTAAGGAAAGGTCCACTTTAAACAGCAGTAAGCAGACAGGGCTTCATATTCTGCTGATTACCCCCCCTTTACCTGCAGTTTACTGTCATCTTCTCTCTCTGCACACAAATCACATCCCCCGCCCTTCTCCTGGAGCTGCTGCGGGGCATGGGAGGAGCTATGGAGGTAGGAGAGGGGATTTTTATTCTATTCTATTTTATTCCTAATGCAAACGTCCTGCTCCACTGCTCGTTGTTTGAGAACACAGCTCGAAGCTGACACACAGTGACAGTGGCACCTCCTAGTACCCCCTAATGACACCCCAATAATCACTGGTCCCCCCCGTCACTCCCCTAAGTACACCACTGCTCTGTGATATGCTCACACACAATTTTTGGCGAACTGCCTGCAAGTATGGTGCTTTTCGAAGGCAGTACAAATCCCCATAGAGAAGTAATAGTTAATCTATTCAGAGAACACCAAACAGCAGAGAAATGTCAGTGAGATGCCCTGATGTTCAGTGGTTTAAACTCAGCAGATTTATTCAGGCGAACCCCATAGGTTTCAATGTTAAAAATATTCCTGTTTTTCTGCAATTTCTAATATACCATTTATTATTTTAATGTGCAGTAAAAAGTCTTTATTTATTGTTTTTTTTTTTGTATCTTTTTTATTCATTTTTCAGAAATTTTTTCCCTTTTTTTTTTTCAATAACGGTTTCTCTTTTTTCTGTAACAGAACTTTTTATTATCAATCATAGGATCTTGTATGTAAATTCCAGACCTTTTCGTTCAGTGTTATTTTTTTAAAACAGCAGGCAACGGGTTTGCGGTGGCGGCATTCGGCGGCTAACTCCCTGCACTTTGGGGCAGTGGCGTCACTAGGGTTGGTGTTGGTGTTGGATATATTGCCCCAGACCAGCTCACACATGGATATTGCCCCAGCTCTCATGGATACTGCCCCCAGGACACATGGATACTGCCCCAAGAACACATGGATACTGCCCCAAGCACACATGGATACTGCCCCAAGCACACATGGATACTGCCCCCAGCACACATGGATAATGCCCCAGCTCACATGGATATGCCCCAGCAGCTCTCATGGATATTGCCCCAGCTCCTCTCATGGATATTGCCCCAGCTCCTCTCATGGATATGCCCCCAGCACACATGGATACTGCCCCCAGCACACATGGATACTGCCCCAAGCACACATGGATACTGCCCCAGCTGCTCTCATGGATACTGCCCCAGCTGCTCTCATGGATATTGCCCCAGCTCCTCTCATGGATATACTGCCCCAGCTCCTCTCATGGATATACTGCCCCAGCTCCTCTCATGGATAATGCCCCAGCTCCTCTCATGGATTTTGCCCCAGCTCCTCTCATGGCTATGCCCCCAGCTCCTCTCATTGATATTGCCCCAGCTCATGGATAATGCCCTAGCACATGGATAATGCCCCAGCTCATGGATATACCCCAGCAGCTCACGGATATGCCCCAGCTCATGGATATGCCCCAGCTCATGGATATGCCCCAGCTCATGGATTTGCCCCAGCTCATGGATACTGCCCCAGCTCATGGATACTGCCCCAGCTCATGGATACTGCCCCAGCTCATGGATTTGCCCCAGCTCACACATGGATATGCCCCAGCTCACACATGGATTTGCCCCAGCTCACACATGGATTTGCCCCAGCTCATGGATATGCCCCAGCTCAAACATGGATATGCCCCAGCTCATGGATATGCCCCAGCTCATGGATTTGCCCCAGCTCATGGATTTGCCCCAGCTCAAACATGGATATGCCCCAGCTCAAACATGGATATGCCCCAGCTCATGGATATGCCCCAGCTCATGGATATGCCCCAGCTCATGGATTTGCCCCAGCTCATGGATATGCCCCAGCTCAAACATGGATATGCCCCAGCACATGGATACTGCCCCAGCTCAAACATGGATATGCCCCAGCTCAAACATGTATTTGCCCCAGCTCATGTATTTGCCCCAGCTCATGGATTCTGCCCCAGCTCATGGATACTGCCCCAGCTCATGGCTACTGCCCCAGCTCATGGATTTGCCCCAGCAGCTCATGGATTTGCCCCAGCAGCTCATGGATTTGCCCCAGCAGCTCATGGATATGCCCCAGCACCTCATGGATATGCCCCAGCTCACCTCCGCCGCATGTTTGCTCCCTCTGAGCGTCCAGCGGCGCGCAGCTTGGGCGCTCGCCTGGGGGAGCCACGTGACCAGATGCGATTGGCTGGTGACTTGTTTCCTCCAGGCGAGCGCCGAAGCTGCATGCTTCGGACGCTTGCAGGGAGGGAATACGCGGCGGAGGGTGAGACACCCGCCCTTAGGGTGACGGTGTCACCTTAAGGGCGGGTGTCACCTGGTGCGGGCCGCACCCCCCCCGCCCCCAGGTTACGACGCCACTGCTTTGGGGACCCTGCGGTGAATGGTGAATTCACTGCAGGGTGGAAAAATTTGATTCCCCAAAGTGCAGGGAACAACAGAACACAAAAATGTTGACGTCATTTCGGTGCTTTGTGAGTAATCCCTTTAGTGGTGAGGTTTTTTGCTGCCCCCTGGAAAGTGCCAGCCTAGGCCTTGCCTACCCAGGACATACTTGAAAATGAGTGAAATCTCAATGTATCCTTCCTGGTAAAATACTTTGCAAAAGTTTATTTAAAAATTATTTTTTTTAGTTTCACCCTAGGGCCCCCCCCAAATACGCATATATATATATATATATCTCTATACTACTTTTCAATAAAGTTAATAATTTGCTTTTACACAAATTGACTTTGTGTCCTGCTGATTAATGTTCTGATCATTCGGCAATACAGCCCTGCTCCTACCCACTTTTTCTCTGTCCCTTCACATCATTTACCCGTTCTGGGCACGGTTTTGCTCTCTGCTGCTGTACGTTTCCCCTAATCTGCCCTTGTCAGTAACAGGGAGTCACTAAAATGAAATCTAGTCATGAGTCAATAACCCTTAGAAGCTCCCTATTACCGACTTAATTTTGACCCAGTATCTTATTTTGGGATCTTCATTCACAGTAAAAACTTACCACCTCCATAATGTAAATTTAATTCTCACAAGTTCATACAGTACAGTTTACACTGTCATAACACACAGTTCAGCAAATTATATTATTGCTAATAACACAAGTCCATTCATCAATGTTTTAGTTTTATATTCAACCTGCAAGTCATTACTTTTAATATTTCACTATTCTATAGGGTACTTTCCTGTTATCCGGACCACATCAAGTTTTTATGGTTTCATAAACAGAATAAACTATGTCAATTGTCATAGTTTTATTTTTATAGATAATGAACTGAATAAACGGGAAAACAAACCTATGAGAACCTGTGACCATTAATAAACTGTAATGTATGACAACATGATTTGATTTATAATTGAGATACTGGTGGCCAGAAAGTTAGGATTAGGGGGGTTAGGGTTAGAGGGTTACGGTTATGGTTGGGGTTAGGGTTACCCTAACACCCTAACCCTCTAACCCTAACCCCAACCCTAACTTTCTGGCCACCAGTATCTCAATTATAAGTCAAGTCATGTTGTCATATGTTACAGTTTATTAATGGTCACAGGTTCTCATATGTTTGTTTTCCCGTTTATTCAGTTCATTGTCAATTGTCATAGTATTATTTTTATAGATAATGAACTGAATAAACGGGAAAACAAACATATGAGAACCTGTGACCATTAATAAACTGTAACATATGACAACATGACTTGACTTATAATTGAGATACTGGTGGCCAGAAAGTTAGGGTTAGGGGGGTTACGGTTAGAGGGTTACTGTTAGGGTTAGAGGGTTAGGGTTGGGGTTAGGGTTACCCTAACCCTAACCCCAACCCTAACTTTCTGGCCACCAGTATCTCAATTATAAGTCAAGTCATGTTGTCATATGTTACAGTTTATTAAATGTCACATGATCTCATATGTTTTTCTTCCCGTTTATTCAGTTCATTATCTATGAAAATAAAACTATGACAATTGACTCAGTTTATTCTGTCTATGAAACTATAAAAACTGGGTGTGGTCCGGATAACAGGAAAGTACCTTCTATAGATTTATAACCTGCAAGTCACTGCTCTAATATCTAACTGTTCTATATACAAACCCCTGTCTGTACTGTAATATTTCCACTGTTACTATAGCAATGTGCAAGTCCAGGATTTTTAGTAGGTCTCACATCTACGGGATTTACGACACCCAGTTTCAGGACCTCACATTACGTGTTTGGTAAGACCGTGAAAGATGGAATAAGCATACGTGCACACATGTTTCTACCCTGTCTTTTGGGCTTTTTACTAAACGGGGACAATTTTCTAAATTTGGCTTGGTCCAAATTTTTCCAATTGAATCAGCTGATATTTTGAAAGAAAAAAAAAATCCGCTGCAGTCAGTCTTTTTGTTTTTCTATGTACTGTAGCTAGCTCACCCAGTAGTTTAAAAAATAATTTGTGGATCTGTCTCATTTACCTCTTCGTTTTCATTTGTTATCATAACTTAAGTGATTTTACAGGGTTATTCAGAGAAAATCGAAAAGTCACCGCACGTTCGGCGACCTTCCGTTCCCCACACTTCGGGTAGATTCAGTGATTTTAGTTTGCCGACCCTGCGGTGTATTCAGCAAGCACCGCAGGGCCCCCCGTAGTGCAGGAAAAACCTGCCCCAAACCTGCTGAACACTCACCGAACGCCTGCAGAAACCGCCACAAAAACCCCGCCGAATACCCTGGAAAAACCCGACGAGCCGACGATCACAGCGCAGAGCAGCCGCTGGAAAAACCCAACAAGCAGACGAACATGGTTAAAAATTATACCAAAACAGTACGCTTGAAAGTTTCAAAATTGAAACGCTGTTTGCAAAAAAACTACTGAACGGAAATGTCTGGAATTTACATATAAGATCCAATGAATGATAATAAAAAGAGCGGTTACAGAAAAAAGAAAATACGATATTAAAAAAACGGAAAAAAAATGTTGGCGAAAAATGCCTAAAAGATCCTAAAAAATCTATAAATAAAGAGACTTTTTACTGCAGAATATAATAATAAATGGTTTATTAGATATTGTATTAAAATGGGAATATTTTTAACATTGAAGCCTATAGGATTCGCCTGAATAAACCTGTCGAATTAAACCACTGAACAGCAGGGCATTTCGGCAACTTTTCTCTGCTGTTTGGTGTTCTCTGAATAGATGAACCATTGCTTCTCTATGGGGGATTTCACTGCCCTCGAACAGGCACCTTACGCGCAGGCAATTCGTCACAATTTGACGAATTGCCTGCTCTCTGAATAGCCGAATGTCACCGAAATGTCCCCATACACTGAAAGTCACAGGGTTATTCAGAGAGCGGTGAAAAGCTGGAAAATTCTAGGTCAAAATAGCAGATTTGGAAAGTGAGATAAATGGGAGAATTTTTCTGGTTTGGCTATTTTGACCTAGAATTTTTCTTTCTCCACTCATTCTCCTGCTTTTCACCACTCTCTGAATAAACCTGTCAGTGTCTGGTTACATTTCGGCGACATTTCGGATCTCTCTGAATAACCCCCTTACAGGGCTATTCAGAAAGCGGTGAAAACCTTGAGAATGACTGGAGAATTGAAAATTCTAGGTCAAAATAGTCAAACCAGAAAAATTCTCCCATTTATCTCATTTTTCAAATTGGCTATTTGGTCTAGATTGTTCATTCTCATGGCAATTCTCAAGGTGTTCACCTTTCTCTGAATTGCCCTGATAGTCTTTTTATAAGTGTATATACGCTAAAGAAATATTATCTTGTACAAAGCAATAAATATCTTTTGTACCTGTGATCTCAGTGCCTATTCTTGCCATAACCTTGAATTTTCTTCCTGCTGAACACACCCCTGACAGTTACTGGTATCGAAAAATAGCAAACTATGAGATCTACTGCTTTATTGGGATTAAACACAAGACTCGTGGAGAGTGACGGAAGATCTAGCCTAAGACAACTTGAAGACAGGTACTTACCAGGTCATTTGTTACTTCTCCATGTTTCAACCCTAAATCCTGTACATATCTCGGCTGATGTATTTATAGCTGTCAAAGTGCTTTGTTTAGTATAAAGTGCATTAAATGAACTGCAAAAAAACCTATATACAGTATATTGTAAAGACGTTATATGGGCTCTTACATGATTGTAACAAGTTATCCACTTTAAAAGAAAGAACGTTTGTTCAGAACGAGGATAAAAAGAGTCCTTTTGGTTTTATTGCATTTAAGATCCACCGATTTAAACTCCTTTTAACTTTACTGAGAGACGCACGTCAGTGTATCTTCTTCGTGTAATCTAGAAATGGACTCTTTAGTCATACAGGGTTATTCAGAGAGAGGTGAAAACCAGGAGAATGACTGGAGAAGCGCAAATTCTACGTCAAAATAGCCAATTTGGAAAGTGAGATAAATGGGAGAATTTTTCTGGTTTGGCTATATTGAACTAGAATTTTCACTTCTCCAGTCATTCTCCTGGTTTTCACTTCTCTTTGAATAACCCTGATAGTACTTGGAGAGGTATTAGGCTTGGGTCAGACGAATGCATTTTTCACGTCGTCCGTGAAAAAGTGAGTTTGAACGAATGGATGTATTTTTTTCACGGACTACGCGATAGCGGTCATACGATGCGCATTTTCGGCCGTGATTTTGTACGGATCATTAATAAAACCCTTTTTGCGTCTGGACGTTATGTTGGCCGAACATGAGCAGCGTCTGACGTCTCCTAATCACGCACACACGCCGCTATGCCGACGTAGCGCACTCTGTACGTCAGTACTAGCGGTATCACGTTCTCGAAAAAATGCGTTTGTTTGCCGCTTGCGTTGCGCGGCTGAACATTCGTGCGGCCGTTCTACGTATATTGCCCGTCATTGGCCGTCATTTGCTGCTACTACGGCCGTGATAAAGTGCGGCTGCACGCGCGTTCGCACTGTGTTCGTCTGACCCTAGCCTTATGTGCTTCACTTTTCTGACAAGGCTCAAGTAAAGCTGAAACCTGAAACCCTCATTGGGGGTATCTCTTCTTGGAAAAGCATGTATATGTGAAGGCCGCGCTTCCGTGCAAAATAAATAGATATTAATTAGGGTAGGTGCTGCCTTAGTGGAATGTGCAGTGTCCACACACCTCCAACGACACAAATAATATAAAAAGAACAAAACATTAATTCCTGGCGCACCTTGTATATTAGAACATTGTTTTAGAATACAATATGTATGATACAATTGTAAGTGAACAGTGGGTAAAAAATATTGAGTGTTTTTTTTTCCTCCTAACACTGAAAACACTCAAATTTAAACAAATTCAAAAAAATAGAGAAATCAGAATACTTATATTAGTAATGATGGTATCTTTATCTTCCTCCTTGGCAAATCCTCCCAATGGTGACTCGTTTATTCATTAGCTCATTCGATGGTATATGGAGGTGCTATATAAATTCCAGGGAGAGGGAGGGAGCAAACCTTATATAGACAAATGCTAAAGTAATAAATATGCAGCAGGATGATATGCTACTATATTCAAAAATTTATTCATATAAATTCCTATAAAAATAGACCATATGGTATGCATAATTAAAAAAAGTTATTTGAAAAGTAATCGTAAAAGGGGATCACTTAAAACGCGTTTTCGCCTACCGGCTTCCTCAGTCTCAGTGAAAAGGTATCTCTTCTTGGACATTATTATTCTGGTTGCCCTTCATCAGGCTGATTTGCATATGGTTAGAAATTTACCTTGCAAAACATTAATGAGTGGGGACTCACCCGAGGACAGGACATTTAATCCATTGTCCTTGTTCAGTGCTTAACCCTTTCGCTGCTGAGGCTTTTCCCGCCCCTGTGCTGAGGTCATTTTTACCGGTTTTGCTCATCATGTTTAAACGTGTTTTGAAGGCTTATTTTAGTATATGACCCAGACATATTATATATCGTTCTTTCCGTCAGACTCGGTAGATTCATAATATGTCATTATTATATGTATACGTTATGTCATGTCTGTATATTATAACAAAAAATGCAATAAAATATGTATTTTCAATAATTTACAATGTGTAAAGTGTTTTTTTTTCACATTTTAACATGCGAGCAATTGCGGTTATATTTTGTATGGGGTGCGCTTGTTAAAAAAAATTAGAGATGGGGTCTCGTTACATTTTTTTTTGGGGAAAATTACACTATTTTTAACAAACGCACCGCATACAAAAATCGTTAGTGCAGCATCATTGTTCACATTATAATTGAAATGGGAACAATATTGCTGCATTAACAAACCAAAAAAAAAAAAAAAAAGTGTTTTTTTTTTTTTTTTTTTTGACAAACTTTTTCACTTTCATGTTTGGTATCGTTGGAACGGCCATGCTCTGGCCGATCCAACCATACCAAACATTAACCCCTAACTGCCACGGATCGGGAGATAGGGAGTTCATTGGAACTCCCTATCTTCACAGTTGGTGGCAGTTAGGGGTTAAGTCCAGGACTGGCGTCATCGTGCTACGCACGATGACGCCAGTCCTCAGGGGGAGTTCCCGGAGGCTTGGCCGACATCCAAGATGTCGGCCAGCTCCGGGAAAGGATCGCGAACCGGCGCTTTTCAGCGCCGATTCGCGATCCAGCTCCCCAGGGGTTAATGCCAGGCACCATTTGGAAGGGCAGGCTGTGCCCTTCCAAATGATGCCTGGGTTAACCCCCGCAGAGCCGCCGATCAGGAGAGAGAGAGGTCCGAAGGACCTCCCCCCTCCCTTTCAGGCGCCTCCTCCGCACATGCGGGGGGGCGCCTGAATTATTTGTCATCGCGCTGCCGCGATGACACCTAATTCCGGCGGCTGTGGTCCCGGATGCCGGGCTGACATCGAGGATGTCAGCCCGCACCGGGGGGCCAGCGATCGGCCGGAACCCGGCGAACGCTGACCCCAATGGGAGGACGCGCTCAGCGCGTCCTCCGCATACCAGTGGGAATGCTGAGGACGCGCTGAGCGCGTCCTCAGCATTGAAGTGGTTAACCCTTTCGCTGCTGAGGCATTTCCCGCCTCTGTGCTGAGGTCATTTTTACCGATTTTTGCTCATCATATTTAAATGTGTTTTGAAGGCTTATTTTAGTATATGACCCAGACATATTATATATCGTTCTTTCCGTCAGACTCGGCAGATTCATAATATGTCATTATTATATGTATACGTCATGTCCTGTCTGTATATTATAACAAAAAATGCAATAAAATATGAATTTTCAATAATTTACAACGTGTAAAGTGTTTTTTCCACATTTTAACATGCGAGCAATTGCGGTTATATTTTGTATGGGGTGCGCTTGTTAAAAAAAATTAGAGATGGGGTCTCGTTACATTTTGTTTGGGGAAAATTACGCGATTTTTAACAAAGACACCGCATACAAAAATCGTTAGTGCAGCATCATTGTTCACATTATAATTGAAATGGGAACAATATTGCTGCATTAGCGAACCACAAAAAAGAAAAAAAAAACTTGTTTATTTTTTTTATAATTTTGTTTTTAAATATTTATTTATTTATTTTTAACTTTTTTCATACTCATATTTGGTATCGTTGGAACGGCCATGCTCTGGCCGATCCAACAATATCAAACATTAACTTCTAACTACCACGGATCGGGAGATAGGGGATTCATTGGAACCCCCATCTCCACCATTGGTGGCAGTTAGGGGTTAACTCCAGGACTGGCGTCATCGTGCTATACTCGATGACGCCAGTCCTCAGGGGGCATTCCCGGAAGCTTGGCCGACATCCAAGATGTCGGCCAGCTCCGGGAAAGGGTCACGAACCGGCGCTTTTCGGCGCCGATTCGTGATCCAGCCCCCATGGGGTTAATTCCAGGTACCGTTAGGAAGGGCAGGCTGTGCCCTTCCAAACGGTGCCTGGATTAACCCCTGCAACGCCGGCGATCGGGAGGGTGAGAGGTCTGAAGGACCTCCCCCCCCTCCCTTTCAGGCGCCTCCTCCGCACATGCACATGCTCCGCACATGCTCAGAATTAGCAGCTGCCTACGCACATTAACCCCTTCATTGCCAATGGATTTTTGTTGAAAATTTGTTTGACATTTATTTGAAACATGGGATGTGACGTTAACAATTTAATATAGGGTGACATAGAAGATTTGCACAGAGATTGTTATATTAAGAAGGTTAATTTTTTTAAATAATATTAATTTGCTCATTTTAAATTTTTTTTTTATGCATTCCTTTATCCTTTACATAAATATTGTTGAAATGTAAGAATCTGAGCTCTAGATGGTGTCCTTTTTAGCTTACAAAATTTCAAACAGGGTCTGCGTTATTATCATACAGGCAGAAAATACCTTTGTGTTAGATACAGTAACTGTGATAAATAGAAATGTTCAGATCTCCTTCTTATGTGGATTTGTATTGATCATAATGAGCTTATTAGCAATGCAGTTTCCAAAAAAATACCAATAAAATATAAAAATATCTTTATGCAGTGGCGTAGCGTGGGGGGGCCTCGGGGGCGGTCCCCCCGGGTGCATTTTTCTTAGGGGGCGCAAAATTTCAAAAGAAATTAGAACCACTAATATTTTCCAGCAGGGTTCAGCATTGGTGTCCGTGAGAGGCCCTTGCACGTGCAGCCGCCAGGTTTGCGGTGCCGGCGGTGACTTAGCACTCAGCGTCCGGAAGAGAGGATCAGGACAGAAAACTCTGGTCCTGTCCTGACTCCTCCTTAACGCTGACATGAGTCACGTGAAGCAGTGCAGCATTATTCGACGGAACACCCTATACCACGCTTGTCAGCCCCGCTTGAAGCCCTGTGCCAGCCCCTGCCGCTAGCAGGTCTGCAGCCGCTGAACAGGAAGGAGGAAGGGAGCGCCTGCCTTGCAACACATTCACTCAGGTAGGCGATACTGTGTGACACCAGAGCAGCGTAATCAACACACAGTGAGGGGTACTGGGGGTACGGGGAGAAAGTGGGAGACCTTGGAGAGAGAAAGAGTGACTGAGGGTACTGGGAGAGAGTGACTGGAGGTACTTGGAGAGAGAGTGAGTGGGTGTACTGGGAGAGAGGAGAGAGTGACTGGGGGTACTGGGAGAAAGTGGGGGTACTGAGAGAGGAGAGAGTGAATGGAGATACTGAGAGTGACGGTACTGAGAGGAGAGAGTGACTGGGGTGCTGGGAGAAAGTGAGGGTACTTGGAGAGAGAGTGACTGGGGTACTGGAAGAGGGTGACTGGGGTACTGGGAGAAAGTGACTAGGTATAGTGTGAGAGTGGAACTCTGCTAGTGTATACTGGGACAGGGTGACGTGTAGCGTGGGGGGCATGTGTGCTTCATTTTTTTTATTATATCATTATTTTGCTCATATACAATACATGTGTTTGTGGGGTAAGTGGGTCAATACTCTACTGGTAGAAGGGAATCAAGGTGTGTTACCGTGTCCACAGGTTGGGGGGGCAGACAATTCTTGCCTTGCCCCGGGCACTGACAACCCACACTGTCTGTATGGAACCTATTGTCTGTATATGTAGATTACAGTAACACCTTGTAATTATACTGTACAGGGATTTTCAATCATTATAACCCCCAGAATTTTATCCCTGAAAATGGCAGCGAGTGACTTCCACCGCACTCCCTGCATTCTGCCAAATCCCTGGCTTCTGTAATGCAGCAGTAATCTAACTGAACTTTTTGTTACAGTGACGGCTGGGGCTCTATATGCAGTTGGTTTTATGTCTCTCCAAGGTTCCTGGAGAGCAATAAAATAAAGGATTTTGTTTGTCCACAGGGAACACACAAATCCTGCTATAAAAAGGTGTGAAAATTGTCTCTTGATACACTTATGAGTGCTTTTCAATGCTTTAGTGAGAGAAAGGGGGGTGTGTGAGGGTCCTGAAGATGAGCAACAGCACTAGTGGCCTGCTCTACGGTGGGGCGCGCTCAGGTCTCACAAGGTTTTAGCTTGATTGTGCCATTACAGGGATGAATGCTCCATATGCAAATCAGCCTTCTCTCACCCAATGAGGGTGGCCAGTACTGATTGCCAAGGACGTCATCCCTGCACGAGAGGTGCAGCAACCCCGACGATCGTTTCGGCCTTGTTAGGCCTTGTCAGGAGGGTATAGCTGACACCCCTCTAGGCACATCAAGCAAGGGGTCCACGTCTGGATGACCCTGTAAACGTATAGTGAGAGGGGCTTTACACTGCAAAATCAAGATACTCTATTTCTGGGTGTGAAGGGGTTAATTGCTCCTATACTTCGTGCAGAGTGTAATGTTGGGGGCTTCCAGCCTTTCCGGTGTGCTTGAGGGCAGCATGTCTGATGCTGCTCGCTCACCAACACCCGGTTTAAATTGAAACAGGCAGGGAGGTGGCTGCATGAGGTGCGGCTTGAGTGGGGGTGCGGTCTGGTGAAGGTCTTTTAAAAAACAGTTGCTTCTAAGCAGTGCCAGATCGTGGTTATCCATACCTGAGCTCTTTGTACCTGAATTCTCTCGTGATTTAACCTGTTATTGACCTCTGCTTGTTTTCTGACTATTCTGCCTTCCGTTGCCCTAGACTATTTCCTTGTACTACGCTTCTGCACTGATATCGACCCGGCTATTCCATTTGACTATTCTATACTCTGTATTCCTGATTCTGGCTCGTCTGACTACCCCCGTGTTGCTGACCTGGTTTTGTATTACGACATTGTCTTTGATTAACCCTTTCTGTCTAGCTAGTATACCTGGCCAATTCTAAGGACCAGATGGTTAGGGATTCTTCTACAGCTACCATGTTGGTAGCTTTTGGGCTCTGTGGAGTGTTGGGCTTTAAGGACTGCGTGGTGGGATCCGGGAACCGTGACGTTACGATCTGGCCAAATGGATTGGTCAGACTTAACACAGCATTTGAGTAACTTTGTATCCAGACAGGACGAGCAGGACCATAGGATGGATCAGTTTGCTCTCGCCTTACAAACTATCCTGACTCATACGGCTCACCTGGAACCAGCTGGGGTTGCACCTCCGCCTGCTATACCTGTGTCCTCTGTTGTTCAGACATCCTAGGTACACATGACCGCTCCTATGAGGTTTGAATGTACTCCCTCAGAGTTTATTACCCATTCAGCATATTGGTGCCCTGAACACACCTACAGCTCCTCCATTGTCTACAGAGGTTCCTGACTGGTATGCCAATCTCAGGGCTGTATTCGATAAAAGAGAGGCAGAGAAACTACCTCCACATAGACCGTATGATTGCGCCATAGATATTCATCCAGGTACCATGCCTCCTCGAGGCAAAGTATATCCTTTATCCATAAAAGAGAACCAAATCATGGAGTACATAAAAAATAATTTGGAGAGAGGTTTTATCAGACGTTCCTCTTCTCCAACAGGGGCTGGGTTCTTTTTTGTATCTAAAAAAGGAGATTTACGCCCGTGTATCGATTTATAGGGGGCTTAACAAGATCACCATCAAGAATTTGTACCCTATCCCTCTTATATCAGAACTGTTCGACAGGTTAAGGGGATCAGCAGTATACACAACTCAATTTGAGAGGGGCTTACAACCTGATACGAATAAAAGATGGGCATGAATGGAAAACCGCATTTAACACCAGGAGTGGGCATTATGAATATCTGGTCAATATCGTTAGGTCTCTGTAATGCTCCAGCTGTATTCCAAGATTTCATTAATGATGTGCTCAGAGATTTTTTGCAATCCTTTGTTATCGTATACTTAGACGATATACTAATTTACTCTCCCGATCTTCTAACCCACCATGAACATGTCAGACAGGTATTAGCAAAACTACTAGACAATGGTCTTTATTGCAAACTGGAGAAGTGTTTATTCGACATTTACTACTGTAAAATTTCTTGGGTACATTATCACTCCAGAAGGTTTTGAGATGGATCCTTCCAAACTCACGGCCATCTCAGAATGGCCTCCCCCTCAAGGCCTCAAAGCCATACAGAGGTTTCTGGGGTTTTCCAACTATTATAGGAGATTTATTAAGAATTATTCTGCTGTAGCTTCTATCATTAATATGACACGTAAAGGTCTAAAGAACCAGGTCTGGTCTTCACAATCCAAACAGGCATTCGAATCTCTCAAACAGGCTTTCACTTCCGCTCCAGTGTTACGGCATCCTGATCCCAGAATTCCATTTGTTCTTGAGGTTGATGCTTCCGAGATAGGCATTGGGGCTGTCCTATCTCAAAGAGTCTCCAGGGAAGCCTCTACATCCTTGTGGGTTCTTTTCAAGAAAATTATCCCCAGCAGAACGCAATTATGATATCGGTAACAGAGAATTGCTTGCTATGGTGTCTGCCCTGTCAGAGTGGAGACATTTGTTGGAAGGTACTCTTGACCCTTTGTTGATAATCACTGATCATAAGAACCTTACGTACATCGGGGATGCTAAACGTCTGAACTCGAGACAGGCCAGGTGGTCATTACTACTGTCTCGGTTTAATTTTGTGTTGACTTACGGACCAGGTGACCGCAATATAAAGGCTGATGCCTTATCTCGTCAATATGACCCGTATGAATCAAATACACAAGACCGCAATCCTATAGTTCCTCCTGAACGTATTGTGGCTTCCACGGTCTTGTCTGTTTCCTCGCCTTTTCTGGAACGCCTCCAAGCAGCTCAAATGGGGGCTCCACCTAACAAGTCTCCAGATATGTTGTTTGTGCCTGAAAAGGAAAGACCAGAATTACTCATAATGTTTCATGATTCAAAACCAGTAGGTCATCCTGGTATTACTAAGACTCTTACCAGTATCTCCAGACAGGTCTGGTGGCCCACCTTGCGACAGGACGTACGTCTGTTTGTTTTGGCTTGTCAAGTCTGTGCCAGAAGTAAAACCAGTAAAACCTTGCCTGTCGGTCTATTGCAGCCTTTACCCATTCCTAATAGGCCTTGGTCTCATCTATCCATGGATTTTTTTTGTGGACATGCCGAAGTCCAAGGGTCATTACTGTGGTTCTGACAGTTGTAGACCGCTTCTCCAAAATGGCTCATTTTATTCCTTTACCTAAGCTTCCTGCAGCCAAAGAACTGGCGGTCATCTTTGCTAGAGAGATTGTACGAATACATGGGGTTCTGTCTGAAATAGTCTCTGACAGAGGAGCTCAGTTCGTCTCTTGTTTCTGGAGGGATTTCTGTGCAGAGATGGGGGTGCGATTGGTCTTCTCTTCAGCATATCATCCACAAACCAATGGGGCAGCAGAGAGGGCAAATCAGGGTCTCAAGCAGTACATACGTTGCTTTACCACACAACAACAAGACAATTGGTCGGAGTTGTTGCCCTGGGCTGAGTATGCACGTAATAACACCGTTAACGAGACCACTGGCCACTCTCCTTTTTCTGCTATCTATGGTTTGTTCCCTCCGGCTCTACCGCTTCAGTTTGCTGAACAGGCCATCCCGGCTCTCGATGAACATCTCACACAACTACAGGATATTTGGAGACAGATTTGTGAAAACATGGAGCGCAATGTTGCTGTCCAGAAACTCAAGGCTGACAGGCATAGGTTACAAGCTCCTTCCTACAACATGGGGGATAGAGTTTGGTTGTCCACTAGGAATGTGAAGTTGCGGGTGACTTCTATGAAAATGGCACCTCGGTTTATCGGTCCATACAAGATCATTCGCCGCGTTAACCCTGTGGCTTATGCTCTTGCCCTTCCTAGGCATCTTCGCTTTCACAACGTCTTCCACACCTCCCTACTGAAGCCTTTGTTGTGTAACAGGTACACGCGGGTCGTTCCTCCTCCTCCACCTGTTCAGGTTGATGGAGAGACAGAGTATGAGGTTAGGAAAATTCTGGATTCTAGGCTGTTCAGGGGTGCTCTGCAGTACCTGGTCGATTGGGTGGGTTATGGTCTGGAGGACCGGTCCTGGATTCCGGCTTCCAACATGTCTGCCTCTAGGTTGGTCAGGGCATTCCATGCCTCACACCCCATTCGCCCTGGTTGTCGTGCATGAGGTGCGGCTTGAGAGGGGGGCGCGGTCTGGTGAAGGTCTTTTAAAAACCAACAGTTCCTTCTAAGAAGTGCCAGATCATGGTTATCCATACCGGAGCTCCTTGTACCTGAATTCTCTCGTGATTTAACCTGTTATTGACCTCTGCTTGTTTTCTGACTATTCTGCCTTCGTTGCCCTAGACTATTTCCTTGTACTACGCTTCTGCACTGATATCGACCCGGCTATTCCATTTGACTATTCTATACTATGTATTCCTGATTCTGGCTCGTTTGACTACCCCCGTGTTGCTGACCTGGTTTTGTATTACGACATTGTCTTTGATTAACCCTTTCTGTCTAGCTAGTATACCTGGCCAATTCTAAGGACCAGACCATTAGGGATTCTTCTACGGCTACCCTGTTGGTAGCTTTTGGGCTCTGTGGAGTGTTGGGCTTTAAGGACTGCGTGGTGGGATCTGGGAACCGTGACATAGAGCTGTTAATTTGCAACCGGAATAAGCTATTGCAACGTAACTTCTTCATCTGATCTGTAGTTGGCAGTTCTGAAAACCTGGTATTAAAAAAAAGGGCCCTTTTTCTGCCCCTCCCCCAGGCAGAGAAATCCCTATGGTGGAGATACAGGAGTGTCTCCTGAACCATAACAGGTGGCGGGGCATCCAAGATACCATTGGAAAGGCCAGAGCACAACCTTACCAGTGATACCAAGCATGACTAGGTTGCAAGTACACAGAAATTTTTTATTTTTATTATTATTTCTCTAATGCAGCACTATTGTTCACTTTTTATTTGTAACGTGAACAATAATGCTGCGCTAACTCTACATCTCATTTCCTGCAATGCCAGCAAGTGTGAAGGCAATGGCACAATGCGTTGGGTATTGATTTATCGAAAAACTAAACCACTGCACAAGGTTTTTTTGAACACTGCATCTCTGATTTTTACACCACACAAGGTCAAGTGAAGTGTCCTTGGAAAGGTCATTGTCTTGCCTTTCAAACGATGCCAAATATGACCATGTAATGTGTAAACATTAAAAAATGGAAAAAAATAAATGCAAAGCTTCCTTTTTCTCTCTCTCTCTGTTCTAAGGCTATTAAGTGCATTTACTTGTAAAGCAAACAATGCCACTGCACTAACTCAACTTCTCATTTTGCATGCTGGGACTAAATGTGGAGTGATGATGGTGCAAAACATTACACATTGGCCCATCTAAAAAAACAAGCTGCTTCAACTCTGCGAGGAGAGCTAGAGTTCTTGGACCCCTGTATTCCAATTCTTTAAAGCCCACCCAGTCATGTTATTTATTTATTTATAAAGGATTTTACCAGGAAGGATACATCGAGAGTTCTCTCATTTTCAAGTATGTACATTATTTTTTTTTATTTAATTTTTTTGACCAAAGCAATGGCATTATCAATTTGTCGCGCTTAGAAAGAGAAATACCACTACCATTACTCACCTTCTCATTTCCCATGCTACAAGGTCAGTGTTTTATACAGTCATACAGTGGCAAGAAAAAGTATGTGAACCCTTTGGGATTACGTGGAGTTTTGCATGAATTGGTCATAAAATGTGCTCTGATCTTCATCTAAGTCACAACAATTTGAAAAACACAGTCCGCTTAAAATAATACAACACAAACATTATATGTTTTCATGTGTTTATTGAACATAACATGTAAACATTCACAGTCCAGGGTGGAAAAATTATGTGAACCCCTAGCCCAGGGGTCAAAATTTCTGCTCGCATTTGGCGAGTGGAAATTAAGGGTGGGCGAGTGGAGATGCACACGCAGGCAGCACGATAAAGTATATCGTTCTGCCTGCGCTGCGTATTCCAGTGGCAGGGTTTTTACGGCCGCAGAAGCCACTTCCGGCGCGTTTACTGTCCGTCACTTTTCAGCCGGCGTGAAGGGACATCCAGCGTGTAGCAGGCAGGTCCGGTAAAAGGGGGGCGGGAGAGGGAATTTGAGGACCAATTGATTCCTCGCGCCGGATGTTTCCCATCTCTCTGGTTTTCATGCTGTACCCGGCATGCCCTCTGTCTCTCCATGCTACACTCTCACTGACGCTGCTTCGGGGAGATGGGTTGAACCTCTTACTGATCTCAGAGTTTTGCTCGGCGCACTCGCTGGATCGTTTGCTGTACCATGTGAACGGATCACGGGAAACTGCGCCGAGCAAACATCTCGAATCAGTAAGAGGTTCATCCCGTCTCCCCAAGCAGCATCAGTGAGAGTAGCGTGGAGAGACAGAGGGCATGCCGGGTACAGCATGACCAGAGATGGGAAACATCCGGCGTGAGGAATCAATTGGTCCTCAAAGTGTCACAACAGGGAGGTGCAAATTCCCTCTCCCGCCCCCTTTTACCGGTGTTACATGCTGGATGTCCCTTCACGCTGCGCTCCTCCTCTTCCGGGCACAGCGTGAAGGAGGACTCAGCATGCCTCAGCGAGTGAGGGAAGCGGGGATTATCCCCGCCCCCTCACTCTACTACTTGCGATGTCAGGTAAAGGGAGGGGGATGAATTGCAGGGGAGGGGATGAATTGCAGGGGAGTGGGAGGGGGGTGAATTGCCGGGGAGTGGGAGGGGGTGAACTGCAGGGGAGTGGGAGGGGGTGAACTGCAGGGGAGTGGGAGGGGGTGAACTGCAGGGGAGTGGGAGGGGGTGAACTGCAGGGGAGTGGGAGGGGGGTGAAAATTGCAGGGGAGTGGGAGGGGGGTGAAAATTGCAGGGGAGTGGGAGGGGGGTGAAAATTGCAGGGGAGTGGGGGGATGAATTGCAGGGGAGTGGGGGGATGAATTGCAGGGGAGTGGGAGGGGGATGAAAATTGCAGGGGAGTGGGAGGGGGTTGAAAATTGCAGGGGAGTGGGAGGGGGGTGGAAATTGCAGGGGAGTGGGAGGGGGTTGGAAATTGCAGGGGAGTGGGAGGGGGTTGGAAATTGCAGGGGAGTAGGAGGGGGATGAAATTGCAGGGGAGTGATGAAAATTGCAGGGGAGTGGGAAGGGGATGAATTGCAGGGGAGTGGGAAGGGGATGAAAATTGCAGGGGAGGGGGAGAAATGAATTGCAGGGGAGGGGGAGAAATGAATTACAGGGGGAGGGAGAAATGAATTACAGGGGGAGAGAGAAATGAATTACGGGGAGGGGAGAAATGAATTACAGGGGGAGAGAGAAATGAATTACAGGGGGAGGGAGAAATGAATTACAGGGGGAGAGAGAAATGAATTACAGGGGGAGAGAGAAATGAATTACAGGGGAGGGAGAAATGAATTACAGGGGGAGGGAAGAAATGAATTACAGGGGAGGGGAGAAATGAATTACAGGGGAGGGAGAGAAATGAATTACAGGGGAGGGAGAGAAATGAATTACAGGGGAGGGAGAGAAATGAATTACAGGGGAGGAGAGAAATGAATTACAGGGGGAGAGAGAAATGAATTACAGGGGGAGAGAGAAATGAATTAAAGGGGGAGAGAGAAATGAATTAAAGGGGGCCCTTGGCAGAACTAACCTCTCCCGTGAGGGGTCATAATTGGTGAAATGGTGGCGTAGGCGTTTGAGGTTCAGCAAAATTAAATATATCTATAAAGAAAGATGAGTGATACGGAAGGTGCAAAAAAAGAAATGGGGATGGAAGTATCGCACACGAATTTTAATGGATTCATCTGTATTAGCATCCAAGGGGGAAAACTGACTATGGGGTCTTCTAACTTCTTATGATAATCTGGCATACGAACAATTAAAAGAGAGTATTCGGTTGCACTTGATATATCGGATGCATAAACCCCAAATTAATTTGGTCCTAAAAACTGTTGGAGAGGAGTCTGTACTTAATGGAAGATATTACTTGGATCTGATGTCTTGGTATATATGTATCTGGCGTCTGAAGTCTGGGTATATATGTATCTGGCGTCTGATGTCTGGATATACATGTATCTGGAGTCTCCGTCTGGTTAAAGTTATTTATTTTTGTAACTTTATTCTGAATAAAACCTTAACAGTATAATTTCATAAGATAATTTAAGAGTCTGTGTTTAGGGGCGGAGTTCAGAGCAGGGTAGGTGGGGCAACTGGTGGCGAGTAACTTTTAAGGTCTGGCTAGTAGCTTGGGACTTGAAATTTTGAGCCCTGCCCTAGCCTAATGACTTCTCCAAGAGCTAATAGGAGCCAGGAGTGAGCCAACCTTGAGTCCAATCAGTGTGATATTATTGGATGTGTTGCCGAAAGCTGTCCTGCCCTTTAAAAACACACACCAGGTTTGGGTTTACTGGTTTCAAGAACCACTGCCTGATGTGAACCATGCCTCGCAGAAAAGAGCTCTCAGAAGACCTACGATCAAAAATTGTTAACTTGCATGAAGCTGGAAAGGGTTTCAAAAGTATCTCCAAAAGCTTTGATGTTCATGTGTCCAGGGGAAGACAGACTGTCTACAAATGGAGAAAGTTCAGCACTGTTGCTACTCTCCCTAGGCGTGGTCGTACTGTAACGATGACTGCAAGAGCACAGCGCAGAATGCTTAATGAGGTAAAGAAGAATCCTAGAGTGTCAGCTAATGACTTAAAGAAATCTCTGGCACATGCTAACATTTTTGTTGACACATCTACAATAAGGAAAACATTAAACAAGAACGGAGTACATGGGAGGACAACACGGAGGAAGCCATTGCTGTCCAAAAAGAATATTGCAGCACGTTTGAAGTTTGCAAAAGAGCACCTGGATGTTCCACAGCACTACTGGCAAAATATTCTGTGGACAGATGAAACCAAAATTGAGTTGTTTGGAAAAAACACACAACACTATGTGTGGAGAAAAAAAGGCATAGCACACCAACATCAAAACCTCATCCCCACTGTAAAAACATGGCGGAGGGAGCCATGGTCATGGGGCTGCTTTGCTGCCTCAGGCCTGGACGGATTGTTGTCATTGATGGAAAAATGAATTCCAGAGTTTATCAAGACATTTTGCAGGAAAACATAAGACCATCTGTCCGCCTACTGAAGCTCCGCAGAGGATGGGCGATGCAACAGGACAAAGCATACAAGTAATTCAACAAAAGAATGGCTGCAACAAAAAAAAATACGCCTTCTGGAGTGGCCCAGTCAGAATCCTCACCTCAACCCGATTGAAATGCTGTGGCATGACCTTAAGAGAGCGATTCACACCAGACATCCCAAGAATATTGCTACACTGAAACAGTTTTGTGAAGAGGAGTGGTCCAAAATTACTCCTGATCGTTGTGCAGGTCTGATCTGCAACTACAGGAAACGTTTGGTTGAGGTTAATGCTGCCAAAGGAGGGTCAACCAGTTATTAAGTCCAAAGGTTCACATACTTTTTCCACCCTGCACTGTGAATGTTTGCATGTTCTGTTCATTAAAAACATGAAAACATATAATGTTTGTGTTGTATTATTTTAAGCAGACTGTGTTTTTCAAATTGTTGTGACTTAGATGAAGATCAGAGCACATTTTATGACCAATTCATGCAAAACTCCACGTAATCCCAAAGTGTTCACATACTTTTTCTTGCCACTGTATTATTCACAAAACACAATGTGGCAAAATACGGAAAAATTTGTTTTTTTCAGTCTTAGTAAAAATTGCATATTTTCTCAGAAAAATGCAGTAACTGGTTCCCATTTCTAATTTCCTATTCTTTTTTTATCCAAAAGTGCCCCATAGAATTTATAAGCACAAAGGTTTGGATGAAAACATATGGAAATTTTTTTTTTAGAAGCTGTAAATAATGGAAATTTACAATTTTTTATTCTTTACCTTTTATTGTTATAGCATTCTGACAGAACATAACATATACATATACTAATCTATTTGGAATCTACAGAGTCTGCTGGAAAGGA